>PYAF01001892.1:446259-477056 GCA_007407185.1 Glycine tomentella
TTTTTTTTTTTTTAATTTTTAGAACGTTTCTTATTTTAACGGTCATTGTAGGGATGAAAATGTTAGCCGCTGTATTGAACTTGTTTATTGAATTGCAGTGTCATCACATTAGTAATTTGTGCATTTAAGGACATCTTATTTCATATCATTAGGTTGATATCATATAAATAGGAGTTTTGTGAGATCCAACTCTTCACAATATCTTCTGCCAAAAAAAAAAAAAAAAAAAAACCCTCCATAATAATATCCAAGATCTAACCCAACATATCTTCTTCCCAAAAACCCTCCATAATATCCAAGACCAAACCTAACATAACGTTTAGTAGCCTCGGCTATGTAGGAAAATTAATACAAGGTCTGCTTTTAAAGAATTGGAAATAAAAGAAGCATAAAAAATACGTAAAGAAATTTGGAGATCAGGCATATATGTTTAGTGAACCATATAGTTGCTTCAAGCAAAACATGAAACCGAAGTACCTAGGCCCAATATTGATGAATATTGTGGATGGCTTTAGGTTGGTTTGCCAACCTCTGCTATGTAGTTTGCTCCTAATTTGGGTACAATCTTTTACGTGGGTGACTGGTTTTTTTTTTTTTTTTGGTAAGTAAGCAAGAAAGTTGAAAGAGACCCAAAGCCCAAAGGTTTTTTATTTTTTAGATGAAAATTTAGGGTGAAGAAATAACCTGTAGTGTCCCAATATAATGCATTCGGGTTTAAAGAACACTTATAAATAAACTTACATTTAGCACATGTTTAGTTGGTAGGCAAATAAAAACCGTGTGGAAATCCGGAAGTGACATTGGGTTAATTTACTATAAACATGAAAAATTAATCAAATTTCTTTCAAATATACCGCAAAACCAAACACACGCTTACTTCATAGAGATGACTATAAGTTAAAACTTAAAATCTGTCACATATAAGATGTTGCTTTACTTCACTCAACCAATCCCTTGAATTAGGTTTTATTCAAATTAGTTTTTTTGCATTCCTTGATATTAATTTAAGAGAATTTCATTAATAATAATAAAACGATAGTTATTTAGCTTAGGTGTCCGCATTTGGTGGTACGCATATATTTTGTACAGACACTGTAATGCTGTCAAATAGGCCCTTGATCGAATGCGTGAGAAGCCCTTCATACGAAATTCTGGAACATCTTTGCATATGTAACTCTATATCACTCAAGTCTCAAGCCATTAATATCTTGTTAAAATTTTCTGAAGAGTTTAAGCTATTAGTTATGATTGTTATTTGTTTATTTGACTCTTACGAACATTAATGTTGAGATGGCCGAGTTGGTCTAAGGCGCCAGATTAAGGTTCTGGTCCGAAAGGGCGTGGGTTCAAATCCCACTCTCAACAATACTTTATATATATATATATATATGTGTGTGTGTTTTTCTTATCTTTTTTCTCCTTGGTTGGTCCTACCAACTACCAAGTTTGAAGTCCTTATCTGCACCAAGCTCCACCCTCCAATAATCAAACAGCGTAGATAGCAAAGGGATAATGTGGATGAGAACCATGGCTAACTCATATCTTCTTCCCAAACCCTATTATTACCATAATTTTCATTATCAGCACCAATGATACTTCAAGATCAACCTCCCAAAATGAACTACTAGTACTAGAGCTTCCTCTGCTGCCCCTGGGGTCGACCTCAACACTCTCGAATCTGCCCTTTCCAAGGTGGTAGTTTAGCATCAAATGTCTATTATGATTTTCACACCAAGGGGTAATAAACACTTGCTTTGTTTGTTAATTGTTAGATACCAGTTGAACAATGTAATAGAGCATTACAATAGGCTTAAGTTAAGAATAGTTGAGATAAGAATTGAGCTCCAATTAGATTCTTTGGCTTTATATTTATGCCCCCATGAAAATATTGCTCCCAGTTCAGTTACAAGGTAGTTACTGTCCGTGTGTTTAGATTAGCATTGGCAAAATTAATTTTCAACCAAATTTATTTTGCAAATTGATTTTGAAGTAGATAATGCTTTTTAGTACGAATCCAAATTCGTGAAAATTTACGAGATGATCTGATTGGTTAAAAATGTTCAATTTGGATATGTAGATACATAAAATCCTTTTTGTATAGGGATCCACCGTTTATGGTTATAAATTCCCACTTTTCGTACTCAATTTCGTAAGGATTTTTTGCACTAAATAACACTACTCTTTGAAGCAATGTGATTTATGTTTGAAAGTTTTTATTCTAAAAACAGGTTAGTAGTAAAATCCAATATAATTTTTTATATTCAATGTAAAAGTTACCTAAAGTTGATTCAATCAAAATAAGTTCTAGACCCATAATAAATTCCTTAAGGTAGTAATAGAATCAAGCATGTGAAATTTACCTAAAATCACATTAGCTGGTATTTTAACATGATTCTAGACAATTCAACGTGGAAACAAACATGCACTTACTGTCTAGCTTTGGAGCTGCTACTGGTTAGGTAAATAATAGATAGGTTTGTTTGTGCAGAAAGACAGTGATGCTGTTAAAGAGGCACTTAAACAGCTTAGTGAAGTTGGTTGGGCCAAGAAATGGAGTTCTCAGCCATATGTTTCACGTCGTACGGTCAGTCTCCAATTACAAATGTGACAAAGTGACAACTAAACATTAAGCTCTCATCAACCATTCTTGGACATAGCATCCATCATGTATACCTGTCCAGTGCTTCCACTACTCATTCATATGTAAACTAATTCATCGCTCATACAAGTTTTCACCGTTCAAAATTTGTGTATCAGACATCACTCCGGGAGCTGACAAGTCTAGGCATAAAAAACTAAAGAGAACCTTGCAATTCCTAGTGTCAGAAATGATGTGAGTTTCAGAAATCTTTTAATTTTTAGTATCAAATGGAGTATGTAATATCATATGTAAATATCTCAATTGTAAAAGGGGAAACTAGTAATTTCTAATAAGACTTTCAATCTTCAAGACATATGTTTCTTTAAGTTGTACGCATTCTTAACCAACAAGTTACAAAAATCTTTAATGGTGCAGGCAGCTTTTCTTTTTACTGTGGTTGGAACAACAGGATTTTCGGCTGTTCTGGCTGGGCAACTTCCCGGGGTATCACTAGCACACTTGTGTTTTGCTCTGTATGTCTGTTTAATGATTTAGTGTTGAAGCACGCATTGTAAATGCAGATATGGGATTCATTTTGCTTGCAGAAATAATGTAAATTATTATGGAAGCAGTATGTGGTTGGAGCTTCTAGTAGAATAATATATTTATGGATTTTAAATGCTTGCTTGGCAACCAGATAAAAGAGCAACCAAAGTAGAAGATTTAGAAACTCTTTCCTTTCATGCATGCATCATGGTCTCACTCTACATATTATATTCTAACGCCAACATTGGTGATACTTAATATACTGTATTACGCTTTTTGTGGTTTACAAAATTTGAATTGGAAAAAAATTGGTTAAAAATACTTTTCCTTATATTTTTCTTCTAACTACTTCCCACACACTCAACCAGGCAGACCTTAAAATAATTTTGACATTTTTTTTTCCATCTCTGATTGATGTGTGCTGACTCTTGTAGGATTGGGGCTTCTTTGTACCATATTTGATTGGGAGTATCTCATTAGTGGTTTTGGCTGTGGGTAGCATATCCCCAGGGTAAGAAGAATTGTGTTTGCCATGTAGTAATGGATACCCCTCTTCAGTGTTAAATGTTAATTTGCTTTACATTAATGCTCCAAGTTGCTAGTGTAGGCTTCTCCAAGCTGCTATTGGCAGCTTTTCAACACTTTTCCCTGATTATCAAGAAAGGATTGCCAGGCATGAAGCAGCTCAGTTTTTGAGTACTGCCCTTTTCTTTTTTGTCTGGTTTTCATGCACAATGCATCAGATATGTGACTTTGCTCTAACCCATTTTTTGTTTGGTCTTCTGTTTCATTCTAGTTGCTTATCTGCTTGGCCTACCCATTTTTTACTATTCCCTGGATATTGGGAAAGAACATGTCAATCTCATTGATGAGAGGCTTGAAAAGCTTATCTATAGCGGACAGCTTGATGCCAAAGAGCTAGATAGGTATTTATTTACCATACAGCTCTAATTTCTCTTATTCAATGTTAAAGAAAAAAGCCATGCCAGCTTATAACTTTTCAAGAACCAAGTACCAACCAAGCCAAGCCTTAATAATCACAAAACTTGCCTTGCCTTAATTTTGAAAGAGTTTTAGTCAGTAATTTGATTTTTTTCATATCAGATTGGCTGTTGTGTCAATGGCTGGACTGGCAGCAGATGGTTTAACATATGACAAGGTGGTTGGTCAATTTGCTGATCTTTTCAGTCTCCAGGTTAAGTATCTCTATTTTTTTTTTATAAGATGTGGATATTATACTACTCGCTATTATCTCAAATAATAATACTAAAAGATTTTTTTTTCCCTGCAGAGATTTATTAACGGAACCAAGCCATCACTCAGCAAAGATCAGCAACAAAATCTCACAAGATGGGCCGTATGTTTTCAAATACCATCTACGTTTACAGTTTGATAAGTACCAAAAATAAATATAGCCCTCAAATTTATGCATTTTTGCTCTTAAAAAGCTCATGTTTGCAGGTTCTCTCTTGAAAAATAACAAGGTGACTCATGAAGCCTTAATGGCAGCGATGACGAAGAAGGCAAGCTTACTGGAATGCATTCGGGCAATCGAAAATGCAGCATAGTTCCAAATTTAACGGTTTTCAGCCAAGACATCAAAATATAGTATAACCAAAGTTTAAGAACTACAAATTACAATTTCAAGTTATTTCTTGTTCATAATCACTCATGATTCCAGCTTCTTCTTTTTTTATGAGCATTCAACTTTCCATTATTTTTGTGACTGTTGGTATTTGATATAAGTTAGTATATGCAAGAATGATATATTAACATAACATAGAATTGAAAAGGGTAGCTCACATAATTAGAGGGGTTTGATAAAAAAAAAAAAAAAAAAACCATGTAAATAAGAAAGCGAGACACAATCGTTTACACTATACAGAATCCATTTAGGTTCAACACATCTATGGTGCGCATCATTTATTTATTTTACTATTTCTTCTTCTGCATCCGGATGACATCACTTTTGCTGCTATTCTTCCTCTGCTTGTATATTTCTAAATATTATTTAGTATTGCATCTTAGTCTAACTGTGTCTATGGTTTTTAGACACATTAAATCTGCAAAGTGTGTAAAATGGTAAGAATGGTATATTTGATCACAGTTCATCAGGCCAATCAGTAGGGTCGTCGCCTTCATAGAACAAACCATCTACGATTTGGTCAATTACGGAATCGATGAATGCGTTGCAGCTGACGGTGAAGATTCGACCAACTCTGTTTCGAGCACTGGAGAACCATGCAAAGAGTGCTGCACAAGTTACTGCACCCAAACACACCCCACCAGCCTCTGTGATTCCTTCAATGTCCATCTTTCTGAACACAGAGTTTCCTGTCACCATTTCCATTGTCACCGTCGCGGCAAACACCATCTGCAACAAACATATAATTAACATCATATATAATCAAAATTAAAATAAATAAAAAATGATCTAGTGCCTAATTCTTTATTTCTCTTATAACTAAGAGTTTAAATTGCATGCACGAGTATTAATTTAAAAGGAACATTGACAAAAATTATGGCAAGAAGGAAACGGGAAGGGTACACTACACTTCCTGGTATTTAATTTGTAAGATAATTCTATATTCAATGGAAAAAAAATAGTAAATATAATTTTGATATATATTTTTGAACAGGGAATCTTCCGGTCAACGATTAATTCTGCACAATAGATATCTTTCTATATTTCAATATATAAAAACCGAGGATCAAATCCTAAGCACACGTTTAAACAAATTATCTATTAATCATATCATACCAAGTTAATTAAATGTTAATTAATTTAAAAATATTTTTTAGATTATTATATAAACTAACTACCTTAATAATATATAGTCATGAATAAGAAGTACAATTTGTAAAGAAAAACAGATTAATGATTTGATGAATAAAATTGAAATTAATTTGGATGGGGTTAGAACTTAAAGTAGCAGTAAAAGTTGTAGCCATAAAAAATGAATGGAAAGTGCAAGTTTTTATTTATGAATAGTTACGAACCATAGCCAGACGACCAGAGATGATCTCAAAATCTTGACTTTTCTTAGAACTCTCAATATAGTCGGAAAGCGCGGCGAAGAAGGGGGACACGTCATAATCGTCACCCTCCTTGCGGGTCTTGATCAGTACCCCCGCTCGATCCGAACCATAGGATCTCAGAGTGCACAACCGCGGCTGCAAAACGATGTTCGCGCCTTCCGCCTCCGCCGCTTTGGGTTTCGGGATCGTAACCTGAACCGGACCGGCCGGTTCCCTCGCCCGAACCGCGGGCCTCGCCGATCGCAGCTCGCAGTGCACTACACGCGTCGCAGATGCCATAGAGAGAAAGGATTTTGGGAGAACCTAAGAATTGAAAAGAGTATGATAGGAGAGGAGCTACAAGAAAGTCTACGATTACCAAGTGCGGGACCAGATAGAGGAGGTTACGTGTCAGTCAATTGGTTCGGCAACGTAGCTTTCGAATGTGAGGCCAAAAGACACTGTGGTGTCGTTTCGACAATTTTTTTTCTTCTTAATCCTCATATTCACAAAAGAAACACTATTATAAATTCAAAATTCCATCAAAAGAAATGAGCAAAATTTAACTATTAATTATTTTTTATTAAAGATTGAATTAGGATAGTATTTGAACAATTATTTGGAATATATATAAAAATAAATTAAATTATATTAATATAAATTTGATAATTATTATATCATCTTATAACTTTGTTTAATTGGATAATATATTTTTAAAATTTATTGTTAAATTATTATTCTTTAAATAAATTACATATACAAAATTTTATATTAATCTAAATTATTTATTAACTCTTTTATATAAATTAAAATTAATATAATATAAATATTTTAAAATATAATAAAACATAAATTATTTAATTAATTTTTATCAAAAAAATATAAATATAATAATTATCAAAATTATAATGATATATATAAGTTGATCGTGAAGTGAAGCCCACACACACGGATGCGGGGATTAATAGGAATACGTAGCACCCTAAAGAATCAGATATATATTCTAAGGTCCTCTTTCTTCTCTTCCCTACCCACTCCCCCAAATTCAAAAGGACTAGTTCTTCTATGTTAACTTATAAAATTAACAGCAAAAAGGTGGTTCAAATGCTTATCCAATGTATAGAGCAAGTGGTATCTAGAGCTAGAGCAAGTGGATTTGTGACGGAAACAACTGACAAATCCAACAAAAAGTGCTTGTATTTTCTGTTCTATGTGTAGGATTAAGAAAACATGGATATGTCTTATGTCTTTATAATTTCATTATCAATAAACGAATAAATTATTGATATTTTAAAAAAAACCTGCCTAGTTATGAACTTTGCACGGTTTAATAAAATGACATAATGAGGTTACAAATATATTAGTGTTACTGTCATAACAATATTTATCAGAAATAATTTATTATCGATAAATTTACATCACGATAAACTATAATAAATCTCAATAAAATAAAGAAATTTTTAAATAAAACGTTATTTCATCAAGATTTGGGTCTCACTCGTTTGTGACATTTAAAATGAAGGAACTGATATTTGACAATTAAATATTTTTTGTAGAGTAATAATTTATGTACTGCACAGTACAAAATGTTATAAACCAAGTGAACAAAATAAAGCATTTTATAATTTCACTGGGGCAAAAGGTACTCGAAAGTGGGAGAAATAAAAAAAAAATGGCAATTGCTAATTTGCTATGGTTTTATTGCCTACTTCCCAAAAGGGCCAAAAATGCCTAAACCTCCAAAACTTCATCCCTTCCTTTTGTTTGCTACTTTCCTTGCTTTTCCTTGCACCAATGAGGATTTGCCTCTATTCCGTTTCTGCTTCAGTTATTTTGCCCCCTCTTGTCTCACTTTTTATCAATAGTTTGCTCCTTCATTGGCGAACAGTAGTCAGCATAGTGATTGAAAATTTATAACTTTAATTGAAAGCCTTAAATTATAAAAGTCATCATAGCCGCTGAAAATTCCAAAGCATCAGCTCCTTCACCATCACCACATGGAAAACAAAATATAGAGAGGGTTAAAATGTCAGGACTTTGAAGAAGTATATGAAACATATAGTTATTTAGTTTCAGTATCAAATCATAACAATTAGCTTGTACCTAGAAGAAATATCAAGACTTACTTAAGTGTGAAATATATATTAGCTTGTTTGCAAACTGCAAATATGTGAGAAGTTCCTATTCAAATCAAGCCATACAAGATTGAAGGAGTTGACCATATTAATATTCATTAATTTGCAATCACCTATCTATTTGATATTTTGGACTTAAGGTTCAATATATCATCTACCATACTCTCACGAAGAAGACAGGGAACGAACAAATTACAAGAAAAAGAGGAAGATAATAGAAAGAGTGAGAGAAGAGTTTGGTGTGAACCCAACACAATTGTTGCATTTCCCATAAATTATTTACCTGGGCATCAAGGGTATGCTCAACTCTTGTCAGTTCCTATTTATACCTGTTGAGCACCGTAGAAAATGTCTCAGATCTACTTAAACATGTAGATAGTAAAAGAGATCAAACAATTTTAAGTACACTCAGTTAAACATGCGCCTCAGTTCTTATTTTCATTTAGCTAAAAAGACCCTCAAGTAAAAGAAATACAAAAACACAAAGTATGATAATAAAAATTACTTAAAAACTAAAACCATAAAGTTTCCTTGCATAATTAATTAAAAAAGAAAAGAGAATCAAGTAATTCATACCAAAGTGATGATGGGTGTGATAATTAAGAACGATTTCATACCTTGTAACAAATTTGATCGACTTTCTCTTCTAAAAAATAGTAATTAAACTCTTCTCACCAAACTCTATGTTGCCTATTTATGATGCCTTTACTTTATAGAGCCATCATTCTATAATAGATTTCACATATTATTATGCTTTTTAGATGGAGGTTGGTGATTACCAACAACCTAAAATTTGAACCATTTGTTCCTGCAGCTCCTCAACTTTCCGTGTCTCAAATGTTGAAAGTTGTAGCTTAAGCTGCAATTCATGCATTCCCTTTCTAGAGTTTTCAAGCTCAAGATTCACATCATCAAGTGCTCTCTTCACATGAAGAAGTTCTTTTTACTTCACTTATTGACTTTGCATGTCCCTCTTCAAGAGTGTTGAGTCACTCACTATATTTATTCTCGGCTTTAATAATCTGATCTTGAAAAAGAGAACATAATTAAAGGACGAAGTCATCGTCATAATACGAATACAAGAATGCCAACTTTCAATTTTGTATAACAACAAAAGCTTGTCATAAATTTCAAAACATACATTTGTTAAAAGACCAAGAGAATATCCTATATATAGAATCAATATGTAGAATAATTACTGGTGGTGATTTATGGATAAAAACTAAAAACAGATTACACTCCACTAACTGAAAAGTGGAGTACTAGAGGACGTCAACCCTACTAATATTTTCTAATAAGTAGGGATTTTTTAACTACATAATATAGAAATAAATCCTAACAAACTGGATAATTCAATAAATAAAATTAGGTAAGTAATAAAATAAAAATATTTAGTTTAAAATAAATAGTAAAAAATAAAATAAAAAACAATTTTTAATCAACCTATCATGTTGATAATAGATTTTCTTCTCTTAAAATCGATTTTTGTTAAAATAATTTATTGCAAACTTGATAATCGATTAAGTTTGGTGTGAAAACAATTGGTAATTGATTGTGGAACAAAATTAATTGATTATTTTATATGACAAATGTGTTATTGTTAAAACTTAAAAACTTCACTATTGATCGATGAAGTAAATCAACGTGAGATTCTCACATTTTCTTTATCTCTCCTTTAATTTTACCATGTCAAACGATTGAAATTTCCTTTCTCTCTTCTATTTTGCACCCTATCTTTCCTCAGCTTTTGTTGTTGTACCAAACATAACATGGTGTTAAATTACACTTATCCACAAAACAAATAAAACATATTTTTAAATTTCGAAATCCATAATATTGTAATGTATTTATTTAAATTTTAAAAGAGATAAACTAAAAATACATTGTAAATTAAAAAAAAACCGAGAAATTAGGAATTTGTAAGAATGTATTTTGATTTTTGTAGTTGGAATCATTATTATTATGATTTATGTTATGAAAATATGTTTTGTGTTAGAATTTAAACAAAGATTTTGAGTTTAATTATTATTTTTTATTAGATTTTTCAAAAAAGAAAATGAATAGATCTTTATAATAAAGAATGAATTTTTACAAAAGAGATCTTGAATTTAAGATTTATTTTTTATTAGATCTTAAAAAAAAATGAATAAATCTTTATTATAGAAAATAAATTTTTATAAAAGAATTTTGAAGATTTGTATAATATTAAAAAAAGAGTAATTTTTTTTTCTAAAATCTCAAAAATCTTTCACTAAAAATAATAAAAAAAAAAATAAGAAATCTTCAATATTAAATAATATTATTAAATTTATTAAAAAATAATTTAAAATCTACCACTAAAAACTTTTAATCCAAAAAAAAAAGTAGTCATGATTTCTTTTTCATTATCCTAATTTGTACCATGTGTGGTCATCTATCCCCACAATGCTTTTAACTTCAAAGTTCAAACCAAAAACATTTTGCTGATTCTAATATCCCACTCTCTCTCTCTCATTATCTATCTTATATCTAAACTACTATGTTGGATTTTGGAGATGAGCTGACTTTAGATAGTTTCAGGATTCCATGGCTCATATGGATTCAACTTTTAGTGTTCCTTCTTCTCCTTACCATTCTCTTTTGCCACTCCATCATTGCTTTAGATCTCTCTCATCACACCACTTCTCCTTCTGCCTCTGCCACTGATTCTGATCTTCACACTCAACCACCCTCCAACCACCATTCCACTGCTGTGACCAACCGTCTTCAGAGCACCCGGGTACACCCCATTTCCCTTTCTTTGCTTTTTCTTTTACCCTTTTGGATTGTTACGCTTCCCAACATATAAAGATTGCAACTTGCTTCCTCTAACCTCTTCTCTTTTTATATTTTGGCCTTTTGAAATAAGCTAAGGGTGACAGATCTTCTTTGGCTCATAGAAATCTAATATTTTGGCTTTCTTTGCATATATTGGTTTTATTTTCTTAGGTTGTTTAATGTCCTCTCTGACAATTTCTTGTTGATTTGTTGAAGTTCAAATTAAGCTTCTATTATTTTTCTTTTTCATCTGAGAAATCTAGGTTGTAGATCTTCTGGGAGTATTAGTGGGTTCACTGTTACAACACCCCTCCCATTAAGGCCACTAACTGAAACCTTCAATTGGATTTTAATTACCTTTAAATGGTCCACTGACTTTTGTGGATAACTGATTTGAGGTTTCATGGTTAAGAAAATTCTAGGTTGGTAATTAATGTTTCTGGTTAGGAAAAGAAATTAAATTGACTAAAATGTTTTAGTTGTCATTTACTTTTTCTTTTTATTAAAGGAGTTGTCATTTACCTGTTCTTAGGTTTTTTTTTTTTTTTTTTGACAGTGCCTGTTTTGAAGTTATGAATTATGATCGCCGACTCTTTCTTTGTTTAGGTACAGTAGACATTAACCAAAAAACGAGATTGAACTTTCAACAATCTCCCCTGGTCCCCTTATTTTGTTATGAATTTAATGTATGCCGCATTTGATTGTCTTCCCTTTTCATTTTCACCTTCAAAATTTCGAAACATGCATAATGATTTAAGATAAAATTTAGATGTGACTTTGTAAGTACTTTTGATATTGTTCTCTAATCAGAATTGGAATCTTTGCTCAATAATCCTCGTACTAAAGATTTCTATTAAATATTAATGTGAATTACTAAGGTGAAATTCTAACTATAATTGGAGAACAACAAAAATACCTATGAAAGTGTATCTAAGTTTTTTCTAGTGATTCAACATTTCATCTTTGAATAAAATGAAAAACTGGGCTATACCATATAGACTAAATAATCTCAACAGTCAATCCCTTGAGTCTTGACTGCCACATAAAATTGTGATGGCTTGAAAGCAAGGCTCTGTTGCCATTTGCTTGAGGCCATCAACCAAAGTATTCAAATTTGACGTTTCTGTTCATTCATTTTATGCCACCGACAGTAATTACCTTACCTAGTGCTGTTACGTTTGACGACATCCAGTGTGTACATTTAGTTATTGGTTTAAATCAAATATACATTTGCCTTAATATTGATGTGAAAAGCTTTATTATTGTCTTTAATGATCTTTAATGCCTTAAAAAACTATACTAGTACAGGGTAGGTCAAGGAAGAATATGTAGTATCTAGTCAGTATTATTACTGCATTTCAAATCCTAAATTTGACCTTTCTAATTGATTTATTCATATAGTATATATAACTTTCAGTGAATGATTACTCTTTTTGATATAGTATTTCTCTGTTGGTTGAATTAGCATTTATCATTACTCTATCTGCTTTACCAAAGGACCTGAAGGATTTCATCCTAAATTACTGAATAATGAAATTGATGTGGGTAGTTGTTTAAGTTTAACTACTATTACTCCTTTTCAAAAGGACAACTAATAATTTATCTTGTCTGTATTGAATAAGTTGCTTCCTGGCATACTCTGTTTTCTTTCTTTTTTGTTTTAACAAGTGTTATCCTGAACGGGATTCGAACCTATCATCTCTCCTTCCCTTTCTTCCCTTCATTTTTTTTTAACCATTCAACCAATCTTAGTGGTTTGTCACCTTTGTAAATAAAAAATAATTTGGGTATGGAATTTAAAAATGATGTTGATATTTTTATATGAGATTTTGGATCTATAATTAATATCAAGTCACAAGGGTGGGTTTTTTTTCTTCTTTTGGGGGGGGGGGGGGGGGGGTTGGAGTAGTGTGGGAAAATATGAATATATTGTAATATTATATTTATATATATATAATAAGAACAATTTCTTATTTTAAAAATGTAAGAATTCTAAAAAGTTATGCTTGTTTATTTATTCATCTTAATTATTAAAATAAAATTTAATAATTTTTTTCACGATAATCAAAAGGATAAATAATCTATATTCATTATTCTCATTTGTCTTAGTAATCAAATATGCCTGTCTGAGTCTCTCTCTCTCTATATGGTCAAAAGAGAGAATTAATTTTGTTGAATTCCTAGATCCCCAATAATTTATGACCATTTGTCAATTACTCGGTGTTGATTTTTTTTCTTTCTATCTTCTAAAGGAAACAATACATTCTCTTCAAACTATAAATCATACATGTATATTAATCAGTAGGAATAGATCCCCTCTCTCATGTCGTGTCATGTTTTAATTTTGTGTATATTTCTCTCATAAGTATATTATTAAAGTATAAAAGAAAGATGGGAATCTTTTTGTGTACATTGAATCTCGACTTTAAATATATTATTAGATCATATGCTCTAATTATAATCTAATCATAACAAAATTTAACATGAAAATATGCATTATAATTTTTTTCCTTGTGGCTAAAATAAATTGACATAGCATTACATTATACGTAGTGACGCAGAATGCTTTGGCAGGGGATAGAGAACACAAGTATTAAAGGTGAGATAGCAACGAGCGCAAGCACAGGAATAGTGAGAGAAGAGTTTGCAGAACGGGAGGCTTCAACTTCGTCACTGTATTTCCTCCACCCTTGCTATTATTTCAACTTAGCCAAAGAAGCATTCCTCAAATGTCTTGGCCTTGATTCTACATCATCTAAATCTGACGCTCTTTCAACCCAAAAACATTGGAAACAAAAGAAAGTTAGCTGATCATGAAAATTATGTTCTTATTTATTTATGAAATTTTTCTCATCATTTTGAACTACTTTTTTCGATCCTGCTTAATTTCTCCACCAATTGGAGTTACCAGAAGTAAGTTTTCCCTTTTTATGGGTAATGATTCTTCCATCGTGTGAATTTGAAAGAGAAGCAAATTTTTGAAGTGATAGTTAGGCAAACAAAATCCATTTAAATTTCTTACAAATTAAAATAATTCATGATAAAGTTTATTTAATAACATAGGCCTTGCCCATGACTTAAAATTGCTATTCCCACTTGCAAATTTATACTGGGCTGGATTTGACTGTACAGGGCCTAAACGAATAAAGCCTAGCTAGCAAAGAGAGAACTATTGTTCTCACTTCCAACTGCGCTGGATTTTGTGTTGGTTAATTGAATGTACAGGTTAGCTGGCAGACGCAAAACTGTTATTCCCACTTCAAATTTTACTGCGCGGGGTGAACTTTCTGATTCAAATATATTACTAATATGGATTCAGATTTTATGTTACGTTATCATGAATTTAAATAGATTAAAATATGTTTTTTTATTTAAATATTAAAATGTTTGAAATTCTAAATTTGTTCATGCAAAATTGAAATAAATCTGAATTTGAGTTATTGTAATTTAAAATATAATTTTTGATGATAAATATTGTCACAAATTAAAAAAATAATAAAATCAAATCACAATTTGTAATAGTTAAAAATCGTCACAAATTGAAGAATTTTTTTTTTTGCAGAAACCTCCTTTCTCCCAAACCCATATTAGTTAGGGTCTAAACATGTATTAATGTTTAATTGGTTAACAAATCAACTTGTTTGCACAATCACCATATATATAAGTTCATATTTATAGAGAACAAAAAGTTAAACATTATGATTTTGCGAGGAACAAAATATATCTTAGTCATTAAAATATTAAAAAATAATTATATAAAATCATATGTCATGATTCCATAGTTAAAAACGTCCAACTCAGTTTATTAAAAAGTGTGGATTGATAGATGTTAAAATGTCATAATTCCATAAATTTATCTATACAATTTGAAGAAAAGATTTGTATAGGGACAATAATAAAAAAAAATAAAAAATAGAACATTTTATATTATCAATAACAAGCCTTTTACTGCATCATCATTATTATATTCCTCTTAAAATTTTGTGCAATATTTATTTTATTTGTTGCTTTCAACTATTGAAAGTATATAAAAGATAAGTTGGAATATTGTTAGGCTCTTGCTAACCATTTAGGACATCGATTAATAAATTAAAATAAGAAAGCTTTTATTGTCTAAATTATATTAGAGCGCAGAAAAATATATCAAGAGAACCTAATTTTGCGTCTTTCATTGAAAAAAATTATATTTTTAGTTCCTTGAGTAATGATTTTTGGGCATTTGTTAACATTTACTATATTTATCAAGTATTAATTATATGTACAAGCGCTGATTATAATACCGCTTGTTAATTGAGTATTAATAACTAAAAAAATTAAGGTTATTTTTAAAATTGCAAGAATTAAAGTACTCTATCCATTCCTTTTTACAAGACATTGTTTTTAAACTTCTGTATATTTTTTATAAGACTCTTTTCTAAATTGTCTATTGTATTAATTAATTTTAGAACAAAATACCTTTAATTAATTTATTTATAAATAACAGATATTACAAATTATCTATTTCTCTCTCATGTGAGAATTGGAGAATGAAATAATTATTTTAAAAATTAAAATTCCACTGTTATTATTCTCTTTCCATATATTAGTTACTTAAGGATAATTTTGAATAAATAATATAATTACAGATAAATTTAATACTAATGATTAAATTAATTAACTTTTTAATAAACGTAAATTAGTTAATAATTTCTTATTATTAGGGAGAAAAATATTTATTTTGACGATGTTTGGACAAAGGAACTAAAATACTTTTATTTCTAAATTATAAGACAAAAATTATTAATTTGAATTAAAAATAATTTTATCCTAAATTTTAAGATATTAAAAACATATTTAAAACAATTAATTAATTCGAAATCCAATCTAATGCGGTAGTAATTAAAATCCACTATTTGAAGATTTAACTATAGCCACGTGCGTTGTTTTCACGCCTTCAACCCGCGTTGTTTTCACGCCCCCCACCCTCCCTATAAAAGATCTTTTATTTTTTCATTTCTGTGTAGTTGCGTTTCAAAAAAACGTGTCTCTCCATTTTGAATCTGGATCCAGCGCCTTCTATTCAGCATTCACCCCCCAAACCCAAACCCTATTTCTCTTTCTTCCCTGTTTGGTTCTAGCGAGCACAATGAGGAGAGGAGCTAAGAGAAAGACGAAGCAGGACCAAGAAGCCAAACACGACGCACCCGAAGATAACATGGCCAAAGCTCAGCCTCGAGCTAAACGAACCAAGACCTCCAAGCCTCAATCCGAACCTGAGTACATCGAAGACAAGCGCAACTTGGTTAGTTTAATTAACACTTCACCATCGCCGTTCAATTTTTTTATTTCAATTCGAACCGTTTTCTTTAACTATATGCGTCGAACTAGAAACGTTGTCTAGAACGGAATGGACCGCAGCAGTTTTGTTTATTAAGGAGAAAATATTGATTCGGCGTTTCATTTTCCCTTTCTTTTCGTGTCTAGCTTTAGTTAGCTATACTTCGAAGTGGTTGTATTATATGTGTTTAGGTTTTTTCTTCTTTTTCGTATTTGCATTGTGTTTTACTAATGGAGGATGGTGTTTGTCAATTTGGATTGTGTAGGAAGATTTGTGGAAGGAAACATTCCCCGTTGGAACTGAGGTTTGTTCAATTAATTTGTATATTTTAATTCGTTTATGACTGTGCCGTGTTTTTTTATTTAACTGTTTCGTGTTGTAATCGCAGTGGGACCAATTGGATTCTGTCTATCAATACAAGTGGGATTTCTCAAATCTAGAAGTGAGTATTGGATTAGACTGCTTAGGTTTTGGTTGGTGTTCTGTTTTTGAGTGGAGATAAAATGCTTTATTTTGACTAATTGCTGATGATGTTGTGATTTGGGGGTGTGTTTTCAGAATGCGTTTGAAGAGGATGGCGTGTTGTATGGTAAAAAGGTTTACCTCTTTGGTTGCACTGAGCGTAAGTGGCTTGCAGACTTTATTTCTTGTCATTTTGAAGGCGGCTGATTTGCTTCATAGCTGTTTTCCCTTTATTATTTGCCCTTTCATTATCTTATGTTGATCTTTCTGACTGCAGCTCAACTAGTCATGTTTAAAGGGGAAAGTAAAGTTGTCTGCATACCTGTTGTAGTAGCTGTAAGTTGTCAAACTGGGCTGTCTACATGTGTTGGTGACGTGAACACTTGATGACCAAATTGATTCTTGCTTTTGAGTTTTTCAGGAAAAATATACTGTTTGATTTTGCAAGTATGTGATATTATGTTTCCTCTAGCTGTGATTTGTGTGTCTCTCCTTCTGGGGCATGGTTCTTTGGTATATAGACTTAGATTAGATATTTAAAATCATATCCTTAATGCCAAGGTGTTATTTGGAAATGCCAGTTCATTGAATGTGTTTTGTTGCCAGTTTTACATGATGAAGCAACCTTGTATCAGTTTAGATGATTTGGATATTTGTATTTTGATTTTAATTTTGAAAATATTGCAACATCCTTCTGCAGATTGTATCACCTTTCCCACCATCTGATAAAATTGGGATAAACTCAGTTCAAAGAGAGGCTGAAGAGATAATTCCGATGAAGCAAATGAAAATGGACTGGGTTCCATACATTCCCTTGGAGGACAGGTATTCATCTCAATTTGTTTGTTTTGGTGGTTTCTTGAGTATGTTTATGAATCATTGCTTCTTGAATCTTGATCATCTCTTAACTTCTTCATTATGGTTTTATGTCTTCAACAGAGATAGCCAAGTTGATAGACTAAAATCCCAAATATTTATCTTGAGTTGTACCCAAAGAAGGTATAGTCTTTTATTTTCTCCCCTTTGCAATTTTGTATTCTACAGTTTCTTTCAGATCTTCTGAATGGATTGTTCTTGGAGAAATATACATACCTTTATGTTATTGGTTATCTAGCTTAAATAATCTTGTTATTGTGCTTTTGGCTGTTCTCTAGTTATTTTTAGTCACCATTTTCACTTCTCAAGGCAAAATTTGTAAGCTACAAGTCTTTCATGTTAAATTTCTTTGGTGATTGCATCATATTCTTCTCCTGCATGTAGCAAAAAAACTGTAGTTTTTCAAGTAGTGTGAAGAATATTCAACTTTCTGCGTGCTTGTCTGTTTCTATTCTCCAATAGATGACTTGCTTAAGTATTTATCCTTGGCATGTTGCATTCGTGTTGGTTTTTAACCCAAAATGCAAAAATACGTGAGTAACGCCAGGAGTCTAAGCCTTATAAAATAAACGAGTTTGTGGATCCATAAAAACTTAAAATGGATATTTGGGTAAAACTGAGTATTTATTTCACAGTTTATTTCCTATAACTTGATGAATTGACCTTTTACTGTAGTTTTTTTTTTACCTTTTATTTACTGTAGTTGTTGACATTTTAACATAAAGCTTTTTACTCATGCACACTTTTACAGTTTGACCTTGATGTACCTTCTTTATGAATATGATGACTCATCTTACCTATGTTATAACCTGCGGTACAGATCTGCTTTAAAACATCTGAAGTTGGATAGATTAAAGAAATATGAGTACTGCTTGCCTTGTAAGTCTACTGCCTTTAGAATATTACAATTGTTCTCATATGTGTATATCAGTTCTATCTAATATAAGGAAGAAGATAATGACATTTTATTAAATAAAAAAGTGAGAATTGTGGATTCTGGACAAAGCAATTTTTTTGATCAATTATTGGTGCTTCATTTTGTTCAAGGCATACTGATTCTTCATCAGTTACTGTTAATGTTCCTAATATAATAGTTTTTTAATGACTGCTATTCTTTCTGCAGATTTCTATCAGCCGTTTAAAGAAGATGAACTTGAACAGAGTACTGAAGTTCAAATAATATATCCAGCTGAGCCAAAGCCGGTAATTACATTAATGAAGATTTTTCCAAGTGAATTGACAGTGTTTGGGTTTTTTGGGATGCTTTTGTGTATAATATGGTTATGTAATGACCTTTCTGAATAAATTTTTCTTCACAAGATGGGCAGGTGCCCTATTTGATTTTCTAATTTGTAAGTGTTTACTTATTTACTTATATATCTTGTTTGCAGGTCTTCTGTGAATTTGATTGGGAATTAGATGAACTTGAGGTAATGAATTAACTTTGTGGTGATTGTAGTTTAGAACATGTCAGATTAAGTCAGCTAGCTGTTGCAACTTTAAAATCATTGTCATGCTTTTGAAATCTTTGATAAAGCTTGATGTTATTATGCAGGAAATTTAAGGGACCATTTGATGTGAGAAGATATTTTGTTTTTACTTTTAGGATAAAATATGTTTTTTATCCCTAATAAATACCCGAATAAATACCCGAATTTTGTGTTTGTTCCCTAATAAATTTTTTCTTTGCATTGAGTCCCTAATAAAACAACATTTTGTTTTTGGTCCGTGACACTTGTTTTTAGTCCGATAAATTAACAAATTTTGTGTTTGTTCCCTATTAATTTTTTTTTCATTTGTTATTAGTCCCTTTCAAAAAGATTAATAACAAGTATTTTTTTATCAGGGAGTAAACACAAAATTTGCTAATTTATCATGGAATAAAAAAAGCATCAAGGACAATTTTTTTTTTTGGTTTTATTAGGGGATCGATGATAGATGAATCCAATGATAGATACGAGGATGTTGGAAAAAAAGAAGAGAAATAAGATAAAAGAAAATAAAGATAAAAGGATAAGATGGGGGAAAGGAGTGGGGAGATAAATACGAAAATGACTAAAAAGGGACCAGCTGGAACATAGAGATAACGTGTCTAACCCTCCACCAAGTTTATAGTTTTTTCTACATTTCGTCCTAAGATACATCGTCCGTCAATCTATATCCTACTCTATTATAAGTATTGTTTAACTACCTTTCTCTAGGTAAGTTTCGTTCTACCTCTCTTTGTGTCGAGCTCTTGGTAACAAATTTTTGTTCTTACAGGAGCATCTAGTGATTGTTTCATTATGTGTCCAAACCATCTCAATCTATGTTCTTTCATTTTTTCGCTTACCGGTACTATTGCTACCTTTTGTCGAATATCTTCATTTCTTATCTTATTCATGTATAACCACACATCCACCTTAACATCCTCATTTCTGATCCCTATTTTATGTTCATGTTGTCTATGTGCTACCCAACATTTATTTCCATATAACATTGCAGGTCTTACAGTTTTTTTATAGAATTTTTTTTTCAGCTTAAGGAGAATTTTGTGGTCACACAACAATTCAGATGCACTTCGCCATTTCATCTACCTTGCTCTGATTTTTGACTTACATCCTTATCAATCTCTTTACCTTTTTGCAAAATTGATCTTAATTATCTAAAAAATCTTTCTTAGGTACCTCGTGACCAAATAGATGCATGTGATCTTGATCACCATCTCTTACTAGTGAAAACTCACATTTTATTAGGAAGCAAAAATGAAGAATTTTTTTATTAGAGAGCAAACACAAAATTCTGGTATTTATTAGGGATCATGAACATATTTTAGCCTTACTTTTAATTACAAAATGCTATCTTGTTTTCAAATATCTGTATACAAGTCATTGTTTCCTATACAAATCTTTGAAAATAGGTAATAGTCACCGTTTGCTATACTAATCTTTGAAAACAGAAAATATAATGTGAAAGAAAGGTGACACTTTTGTAATTAAAACTTAAAAGTCAAAATAAAAAATGAAAATAGAAAACATTTTTTTCTTTCCAAAACCAAATAACTCCTAATGTTGCTTCTGTTTGTCATTCTGCACTTCCTATTGCTGACTCTAATGTCTGAATGTTGCTATTTATGGAATTCTAGAAAATCTTGACTCTGCATTGTGGGATGGGGATTTTGAGATTGGACAAGGAGAGAAAAAATCTTTATTTGCCAGTGTTTTGTTTGTGTTTCACTGTTTCTCCAGTCTCCACCTTGCTTCCCTCCTAATAGAGAGAGGGTAAAAGTAACGGGCAATTGGAAAATCAAATGACAATGGACAAAGGCCTCTTAGACTGCTTTGTTGTATATTTTGCAGGAGTTTACTGATAAGCTCATAGAGGAGGAGGAGTTATCAGAAGATCAAAAGGATGCATTTAAGGTACCAAATAATAGAAGCCATCTAGTTATTCCATAATTTCTGTGTTTTTTAAGTAATAAGTTAGGCTGATAGTATTGCTTTGTTTAGGAATTTGTCAAGGAAAAGGTTCGTGAAGCAAAGAAAGCTAATAGAGAGGTACTTTTGGTGCTGTTGGTTCTGCACATTATGCTTTGATTTCTGCTTGTTTTTTAAATACCTTTTTTTACCTCTTGTAGGCAAGGGAAGCTAGAAAAAAAGCCATTGAAGAAATGAGTGAGGAAACTAAAGCTGCGTTTGAGAGTATGAGATTTTATAAGTTCTACCCTGTTCAATCTCCAGAGGCACCTGATGTATCGAATGTTAAGGTAGGTGTTTAGGCATTCTATTATTACTTTGTTTTCTTCTTTTTGATCAAAGGATGAATTCATTGGGACTAAGATGATTTCAGATAGTTAGGAGCATAGAATATCCTCCTTTTATTTCAATAAAAAGAAGATACAAACTATGGAAAATATAAAAAAATCATTGATGAATTAAGGGGTACCCAATCCATTAACTTACCAGTAAGAGAAACCCCTTCAAAAAGATCATGTGCTTTACACTAAAGTAGAAGCCAATTGCCCAATCTTATTTCAAGGTAGCCACTCTATTATTATTCTTTTTTATTTATGCTGCACATGTCTTATTTGATGTTATTGCATTACCTTATTTTCTGAAAATTGGTTATTCCTTTAATGGAACATTTAAAACTTGTAATACATTGAGGGAGAATGGAGGGCTTCTTAGCTGTGCCTGCATACATGTGTGTCTACTGGAAAGCACTGATAGAAATAGATATTCAAATTCTCCTTTTCAACTTTGGATTGTTATAGTGAAGGAGTTGATGAGAGAAGAGGCCATACTTTGTTAAAAAAATCAACTAGCTATTCCAAATTAGAGGAATGAAATCATTGAAATATTAGGTGCTATACTTCTGTGGAATCATTAGTTCCTTTTGCTTTTTTTATCCCTCTTCTCATCAACCTGGTTTTCATTGAATTTGGTACTGCTTATAATTTGTTGGAGGGTAAAGAAATGGAAATGACAACATCTTTATGGTTGTAACTATTTTCTTCCCAGAATAAATATCCCTACTAATCTGCTTCACCACAAAATCTGTCTATTTCTTGGCATGTTGTGTAAAAGAACATAACCTTTGTGTGCATATATTCAATGAGTTAATAAAAAGGAAGACAATTCAGGGTAGGATGGCAGCTGATATAGAATATATCAACAATTTGTTGAATTTCTGGTTTATTAAATGCATTTTCCTTGTACCTATAATTTACAGAGTATCATTATCTGTGTTTGCAGTCTCCATTCATTAACAGGTATTATGGAAAGGCTCACGAGGTTCTGTGATTGGCTCCAAGACAATAATGACAATTTTTCTGTGGCTTGTTTTGCCTAACACAAGAAATGTTGTGTTTAGTATGAAGTTATGTAGTTCAGGAGGTAACCCCCTGGTGCCCCATCAAATTGTCATTGCCAGTGTAGTTGTCTAAAGTGACATATACCATGTAAAACTGTAGGTCAGAGATCCTAGAGAAGTGAACTATGTGTTGGGAGGAATTTAAGACATGTTTCTGGCTTCCATGTTGAAGAGAATTTCTGAGGTTCTGGAGCTGCAATTTGCGTGGCTCTTGCATGTCATGGTTTTCTCTTAGATTATTCTTTTTCCCTTCAAAATGTACGACAGTTTTGACTATTAGCTAAATGAAGAAAAATCAATTCATTATTGTTTCGTTTAATGTGGCTCAGTTGTGAAAATGCTGTTTATAAATCGTAGCTGTTATGAAAATTTTCTTAGTACAATGTGACTTGAAATAGGTTAGTTAATAGTTCTAAGATGCCAATGAAGATGCTCTTACTTTTAAGGGTAGAATTTCAATACATCTATCGACATTTAGGGCGTTTTGTTCCTGTTTGGCATTTTTTAAATCAAGTCTTGTTTAGGTTGCTGTTAGATGTAATTTCAATGTGTTTTTTCCTTTCTTACTAAGTTAAAGTACGTTGTAATTTGTGCTATCAAATTTTCAATGGAAATGCAAACATAGCTTAAATTGGTGAAGTGTTAATTTTTATCATGTTCTCCCGTAGCTCAATTTGAAAAGCAAGTCTTGAGGAATTTCTGTTGTGGATGATATATCATAAGTATACAACTGTTTCAAAATAGAATTTCACAAGCCATGCATTTTGAATTACTGTCTCGGCTTAGAGATGGGACAGAAATCAATGCTCGTTTGAAGGAAGGGTCTCCAAATGTGGGCTGGTTATGTCTTTCTAAATATTCCAAGGGTGTTTGATCAATGATTGTTTTTTTACTCTTCACTAATTCCTTTGGTGAGGAGTATTTAAAATAAACAATTACTTAAGAGCAGAGTAAAAAAAAACATCAGAATTTAAAAAAACAATTACTTAAGAATATTAATGAGCATTTTTAGAACATTAGTTAACAAATCAAAGGTAAAAAGTTTGAATAATACACCTAACTACTCATTATTAGATTGTGTTAACTTACCTCTAGTAGTATACACAAAATTTGTTTATTTATTTATAAAAATCAAACTTAGGTATGAGAAGATTTATAATAAATCACATATATTTTACAATTAATTGAGTTATATTTTCTTGATTTTTAATAACATAGAGATAATTTCAATTATCTACACCAACACAATCTTAAGATAATAATGTCTTTTATAATCATAACACTTTAATGACTATTGAAGAATTTGCAGAGAGAATCTAATACAATGTCTTTTGTGCAAAACATAAAACGATTAGTTTTAATAAAAGTGTCTGAAAGTTTGACTTTGGAAAAACTTTTTTGGATAGTATTGTAAATATCTATATTATTTTAGTCTAAAACTAGTTTTTTTACAAATTTATTCTTTGCCAAATAATATTTTAAAGAAGCACATCATTATAAAACTATTATGATATTAATAAGTTGTTTAATTTTAAAATTGTAACTAAAACTACCATGATTACTATCGAACACATATATCAATTGGCATGTAATTGTTCAACTTTATTAGTGAGAAAACTTTGTTATTCATAGTAATAACATGATTGTTTCCAATAGAGAATATTTATAAGTTAAAAAGATAAAATAAGTTAAATCTCAACTAATTTAACTAACTAAAATAAGGTATATTATTTGAGCTGACTTTTATATGTAACGTAGGAGCCATGTTGAAGCTGAAGTAGTAGATTTTGTTAAATTTATTTTTATTTATTTATTAAAGTTATCTTACCCTTTTATTCATTTTCAGGTTGAGTTAGGCATATAAATCACATGTAAGTTATGTAAAATGAAAGGTTATGCAGATTGACATTTTTTAATCATGTTGTGTTAAGTTTTGGACAAAACTCTACCAAAAGTGAAATAAATTTCTACCAAAATATTTGGGCAAGTAAACCTTTTAGTTCATCTTTCAAAACAATTATTGAGTTAACTTGCAAACCTATTATTCATCTTTTAAAACAATTATTAAGTGGGTTTTCCACTTGTCATACTGATTTGCTTTAAATAAGTCAGACTAAGCATTTAATAAACCTATTTTTCAAAAAAGGATTAACTTGCTTTGTCTTGTTACTGTACCAAACATCATCTATAGATAAAATGTACCAAATAAATTTTATAACTAATTTTCTACACTCATTTGCTTATTAAAAGAGTAGTTATTCTTTAATAGTTCATATTACAAATCATATAAAACCTTTCTTTTCAAACAATTGTTCTCTAAAGAAAGACTTGATCCGCTGATAATATAGCATTTTCTACTAACTACTGCCACATGTAGTTGGTCAGAAAGAATCACCCGGGAGAATGAAAATATTTCGATCTTTCCTTTCAACTAGAGAACTAATTTTCGAAATTATATTGTATTATCCATATAGTCTATAGAGGATTGATGCTTGAACAGTGACACTAATCAGTAATCAACAAGTCTTATTTTGATTGTAATTCTTCACCTTCCTGATTTGCCTGTTAATTTTTTCCCTTAATTTGTTCTCGTATATTATATGGAATGGCCATGTTCACAATGTGAGTTAAATAGGATGATACAATGGTGAAAGACTTGAATTAATTTGAGATTCATTGATAGAAATGTGACTCTTTGTTCATCAGTACTTTATAAAGTTGCATTACTTCTGAATTGATGAAAAGGGTCTAAGTAAAAGAGTAAATCCAAGATAATTAAAAGCTGAAATGTAGACGAACAACTTTTCAGTTTTCATCTCTTCTACAATAAAAATTGGCAGCGCCCAAACAACATGAAGAAGATGAACTCATCGATTATCTTTTTTGCATCAGTCTTCTACCGTACGATACTATCTTAGAGAGATATTCTCGTGAACATTTTGACACGTACGATACGATCAAGTACTTGAACACTAAGGAAGACTCATGTCACAAGATAAATACTACTAAACACTCCAAACACCAATAAATCGTGTTATATATATATATATATATATATATATATATTATATATATATATATATCCTCTCCAAGTGTGTGAAATATTGTACCATTAGTTATCAAGTAATTAAACTGATCCGTTCCCTGGTCTAGCTAATCAGCAACGAAAGTTATATCATAATAAAAATATTATTTATATATATTATACTATATGATATATATAATATATAATGGGGAAGGGACATGAACTTGTTGGTATGCATGTCACATCTACCATTCAACCCTATAACGTAGGTTGGGTGGCATCATTCTATTGCCACTTGCATCTTGATCACCACTGACCGCACTTTGAGCAATGAAACTCTCTCTATAACCATTGATCCCTCCAATCTCAGAGAAGCTCTTTGGAGCAGCCACTTGAGGCCCCACAGAATAGAAGCCACCACCATTGAAAGTGTTGAAGTCTGCAGCTTTGTTGGTTGCTGCCACAGAATGATGCAACTTGTTGATTTCAACCATCACCCCATCAATATTGGTTTGATGAGTTGGAGAGTGTTCTTCTTGTTTTGCCGTAGAAGTCTTTTCTCCCTCAGTTTCCCTGTAGTTGTTGAGGTAGAGCTTCAAGGGTCCAACATAGTTCTCAAAACCCAGTGTTGTCATGGCCCAAAGAAGATCATCACCATTGATTGTCTTCCTCTTTTCCCTCTGGCACTTATCTGAGGCCTCACCAGTGATGAAGCTTATGAACTCAGACACACACTCTTGAACTGTTTCCTTGGCCTCCTTTGAGATTTTGGCATTGGCTGGGAGTGCCCTTTTCATGATTCGGCTAACATTGGCTATAGGGAGGAACCTATCTTGTTCTTTTGAGGAGGAGCTGTCTGAGATGTTACCAGATGTTGGACTTCCCACAGGACTTGTTGTAATTTGGTTTCTCTTCCCTGTCATGTTAATGGAATAGAATAGAGTCACTCACTAATTAAGCTAAACAATTGAGATTCTCACCTTCACCCTCTCTCCCTATGTGTGCAAGTGTAAGTGTGTACAAGTTATGCTTAGCTTAGGTGCTGCATGCGGCTTTTAATAAGGGAGCAAAAGATGGGGGGATATAAAATGGAAAAGTGGAAAGGTGCTTTGATGTGGAATATTGGAAGAAAGCAAAGGGTGATTGATGAAGAAGATCACAAAGGGTGGTTTTTATATCGACTAGGAAGACCCCCTTGGTCATATAAAAAAAAATGAAAACAAGAAAGTAAACAAATAGTAGTTTTATAGTTTTATTCAATGACCATGTATAACTTTCAAATTTAAATCAAATACTAAGATAACACCTTGTCAGAAGTGTTATTAATTGGACCAGTTTTTTTTATGTATTGAAAAAAATGAACAAATAGATAGGGTCGGCAATGTTGATTAAATAAATATCATTCTGGAATCTTGTGTCTAATTGGTCATGTGACAGATTATTATATAGATTAATGAAAATTTTTGAGGGCCAGAAGAGAAGAGACAGGAAGGTTCAAAGTTTAATATGGAACTTATTCATGAGTATAATGCAGTGGATTAAGTTCAAAGTTGTGGCATTGGTGTTTGGCAAAATATTTCGTATATATCCCATCTTTAATGAGGTACTTGGGAAAAAGAGAAAATGCTTTCCAGATAGATCAAGAACTAATTAACTAAATATCAAAGCCTGTCATTGTTTGAAAATTGCAAGGTAAATGATGAGAGAAATGATTATGGAAAATTGTTTGCTAGAAGACACCGCACTTCACAAATTGGTGTTGGCTTTTAATTAGTTTGGAATTCTTAATCAGACCCCATAACGTGAATTATTCGTACTAGTGCATATGTTATTTTTGTACGGCTTTTTAAAAAAGGGACTCGAAAAGATGAAGCAATGGGATATATGCTTTCACTTTGGCACGCTTTTGTGTTGCTTTGTCTCACTGAGATTCTTCCATCACATACATATTATTGCAGGACAGTATCATCTCAAGGCATCTCAGCCCTCAGTCCCCAATTTTCTTATTTTCCACCTGACTACTTCTTGAAACAATGCAATTAATGTGGAAATAAAAAAGAGAAAAAATATTGCATAGACAAAAAAAAAGACCCTTTAGCTTTTGCATTTCCCGTTAACGAATATGTCTTAAACTGGCTTGGTTCTTTGATCAGTTCCAACCTGTCAAGTCTCACCTGCATGGTTCTGAGAAAAAAATATCAGAAACTCACAGATTAAAGCTATCAAACAGGCTTCTGACACATGGAAGCTAAATCCAACAAGCACGTACTAAATATATATATATATATATATATATATATATATATATATATATATATATATTGGACCGGCTCTTACGTATTGTCTTGGATATTAATTTGTTGTTAAGAGAGGTAGCTACAAGCTGCACATACAAAATTCAATTATTGGATGGGTTTGTTTTTGTTATATAAAAGTTTAGGTTAATTGAATTTTTGAGGGTCACTGGGACATTTAAGATAGGCTTCAAGACCTAAGAGGGTACGTTTATATAGAAGTAATTATAGATTAATTACGAGCACATTCTTTACTTTAATAACGAAATTCAAACTTAGTCTTTATAAATTATGAGTTCTATTCTTATCAATTAAACCAATTATTGGATGGATGGGACATGAAAAATGATTATGTGCATTATACTATCACAATAATGTCTATTTTAGTTTGACAAGAAGTTGGAAATTTTTTAAGTCAAACTTAGAATTATATTAACAACGTACGATGATACGTGATCAAACGCATAAAATATAATACACACATAAAAAGAGCAAATTTGTCAGGATCTGAACTATTAAATGCGAAAATTCAATTTAAAAATGACATAAAAGTAACAATTACGGTCTCTAATGAACCATGCTAGCTAATTGGGGTCTGTGTCCAATTGAAGTTGATTAACAAAAACGTTTCATGCAACCCTTTTGTTCCTGTTTATAGTTACAATTGCATGCTAGTGTTTTAAAGCTAGGGGCAATTTTCAGCAATATTTCATTTTTAGATTCTATTCTAGCTGTTCACCAATCATCGATTTCTGGTTTCTTATTCTTTGGCTTCAAATATCTGCTGTTCATTTTTCTTTTGGTAAACTTGTATGCTAGCTGTACTTCTATTTCGATCCTTTTCTTCACTAAGAACAAGTAAAGTTGTCTAGATAGTGCTCTGCATCATCCAGCCAATAGGCACTTATTTTAATTGGAAAATACTCATGCATGTAGGTAAGTTAAAATGACAATTCCAAAATCTTTGCCTATTTTTAGATACAAGATTGAGATGTTTATGGCATTCTTGTTGAGAACCTAATATGTAGTACAAGTAGTGGTCAATTGTGTACATTATAAGCTTAGTTTTATTCTGTTCTGTAAAGTTTGAAAATATTTGTTTGCATTTGTTGATAGCTAAATACGTGAAGTGAGATTACATCATGATTGATTAAATATTCGTATTATGTGTGTGAATAGTCTTTGGTTGTGCTTATGCTGGTAGCTTTGAGGATTATTGACAACTGAATAAAACAATTTGAAGATATTACCCCAATGGATATATTTTAGTTATAATATATAAATTATGATATACCATTTGCAAATCTGTTTGTCAACTTGCCGGCTTTCAGAGACTGCTAGAAAGTCAGATAACATCACAATCAGAACTCAGAAATATGTTGAAGGGAGAATTAGGGGAGGATGATTCTAAAGGTAATATTTATTTATGAGAGAGCTCACAACTGCAGCAGGCCATTCATAATAGTGATAAGATTCTCTTCATCTATATACACACACTCTGATGCAATAGTTTTTATTTAAAAATTAAAGATTCGAATATGGTAGAATATATTACGAAAAATATAATTATTTTTTGTTTAAAATTGCTTATATTTTATTTTTTTATTTTTTTAAAGTAGCTGACATATATATTGGTTTACCATTTCCATCGTCATGGTATTATTATTGTTGGTTTTTAACTTCTTCATAAATTTATGAAAAACAATAATCAAATTTAAATAAAAATATTATATTCAAATTAAGATAATAACTCCTTTATTTATTATGATATGAATAAGTTATATACGCACACATATATAAGATAATAGTATACTGTTATGAGATCAAACTACTCCTTGCTTTAGTTTCTTTTATTTTCACAGTGAACGTTACACCTAAATTATATTTGGTAGTATAGGTAGCACGAGCCTTTCATTCTAAACGGGTCTCAACTCTCAACAAGGAAATTATCTTGCTTTGGTCCTAATGTAGTCACTGTTTGTACAAACGCATGCTGGATAATGCCATCCAGATGTTAACATAAACAAATCCTTGCAGTTTGAGAAGATTTAAATAGGATTTTGGAGCCAATATTTCATCGTGTTGTTAGAAATGAAGGATTTTGAAATGAAAACGATTAGTTGAAATTTAGGTCAATACTGAACATATATGTGAGCTGTGACGTGAGATCAATTTGTTAGAACGGGACCAATTATTGGAATTATAAAATACGTCAATTGTCATTAATTAAATCAATTTTGTGGTCTCTCTCTCTCTAAAGAAAAATTCAATTTTGAGATCAATCAGATATGACTTGACGATTTTTGTGTGATTTGCACTCAATAAAAAAAATGTTCTTTTAAGAAGCCCAATTTTTTATTTTATTTTTATGAATAAAACGAAATCGGAAAAATGTTATGTGAATTTTAACTCTAGACACCCTCTTAGCACCCTCATTTAGGGGTGTTCGCGGTCTGGATTGGATCGGTTTTGAAGCAAAAAATCATCCGATCCAATTCTTTAGGTTTGGTCATTTGATCATCCATTCGGTTTGAAATTTTTTTCAAATCCGATCCAATCCAATCCAATTTTTTTCGGTTTGGATTGGATCGGTTTTCGGTTTTTTTAAAAGTATACAAATAAAACTTATGGAACTTATTTTTATCAAAATAAGGAGTATCTAACATAAACAAACACATTCATTGGACAAAAACAAATATTATTTTTTAATTTTCATTAGACAAACACGTTCATTGGACAAAATAAGGAGCAATGTATTGAATTTTTGATTTTTGGGTTATGATAGGGAATAGGCCCAAGTAGATAAAGGGTAAGGTATGGTTTACAATTGGATCGGTTTGGATTGGATCGGTTTTCACCGGCCAATCCGAAAACCGATCCAATCCGGTGAAAATTT
>PYAF01001892.1:485088-514720 GCA_007407185.1 Glycine tomentella
CCCCCCCCCCCCCCCCCCCCCTCTTATTTTCATCCTCATTGTATATATCATTGGATTCATCTACCACTAATCCTTATTAGCTTGGTTTAAAGTTGATGTTGTTGATATTATATGCTTATATTTTCTTCCCTCTATTTTATGGTTTAGAGTTACATGTCTGTACTGATTAGTTGTGCTAGCAACTTACTGCAATCTCTGACCTTGAGCTCTTCAACTTCAATTTTTTATAGTTTTGAAGAGCGTTTGGCTGCACAAAGGAGAGAGAGAGAGATGGCAACAGCTGAACTTGGATTCAAACAACCATTAAGCAAAGAGGAAAAAGTAATGAAGAAGAAAGAACGTCTGGCTGCTATTGGTAATGCACCTGGTCTAGTGTGTGTCTTTAAGTTTAGATTATTTGGATTATGCATACAAGGATTATTGTTCATGAAATGAGTGAAGACAAAATTAGACAAGTTATAAGGAAGGATATATTGTTTGGGCTATTGGCTATGGGTTGTTAACTTATTATTTTATCCAGTAGCACTCAAGTAGGTCAGGTGAAAAGCTATACACAGTTCTATATACTAACGTTTTAAAATTGGTTTTCCTGATTGGTTAAAGTGATTTTTTCATCTGTAAAGTTTAACATGACCTGTGTAAACTATAAGAATTTTTTTTTCTGTGTGTTGTTTTAGTGCAGTGCAAGTTTGGTTGGATGGAATGGATCATTCCTATTCCCATGCTTGGTTAAGTCATTGGAATGGGAATGGACATTCGTGTACAATTATGGGAATATGTATTCCATTACAGAAGTGATAGAATCCATTTCCATTTTCCAACATGTTTTAAAATTGACCCATCTCACCTGGCTTACCCATTCAAGAGCAAAATCCTTTTGGGCCAATATGTTTGTTATAGACAAAAAAAAAAAGAAATAGCTTGAGTTGACATGGGCCCTGCTCATCCTGATAATTTGGTTGGCTCACATTGGGCCTGCCTAAGTCTATTTTTCTTGTATCTACTTAAATCATTCATAGCATATGAAACAAAAAATGGAATGAAGTCATAATTTTATTTATTTTCATAGCAAAATGAAACATAGGAATAAGCATTCCATTACCATACCCATTTCATCATTCCATCAAACTAAACATGATTTAGTTCAATAACATTTTGCAATCCATAGGCTTATCACTTATTTGTAGCTCTCATACTTTAAACAGGTGAGGATTTATTAGCCATTGCAGCAGACCAGCCCTTTCGGTTTCCTGCTACATTCACATTTGTTGTTAGGGCCTTCTCAGGTGATTATTAAGAGTTTAATGTGTTACTCTTGCACATTCTATGCTTGCGACTGCAAGGTAACAAGTCAACATTGTTTTTGCAGTGTTGGATGGCATTGGAAAGGGCCTTGATCCTCGTTTTGATATTACTGAGATTGCCAAACCGTGAGTATCGTATTCATACTTTATAATTTTTTAATACCTTTTAGACATTAAAAGTTTAAAATTATATGCTTTGCATATCTAATATGACTATTTTTCCTGGTCCTTTAGCTATGCTCTGGAGTTGCTAAAATTCCGTGAGGCAGGAGTTGAAGTTATCCTAAAGGCAGTCACTAACTTGTTCTTGCATGTTTGAATTCAGTCTAAGTCCTATGATTTCCTTTCTTATATCTTTCTTCTAAATGTACAGGACTTCAGAAAGAGATGGGACAGACAATCTCAAGCATTTTACAATTTATTTAGACAGGCTGATAGGGTTGAAAAGCTTGCTGAAATCATCCAAAGATTGGTACGCATTAGATTTTTGTTGATACAATTTTAGTTGTTCGTTTGATTTGTATCTTTTGTTCTGGATTTCTGTTATTCTAGATCACATCTTCCCACCCTTCATTCTTGCACAGGAGCAAGGTGATCTAAAGCTCCGAGTCCGAACTTTGGAATCTGAGAGAGCATTCCAGCGTATTGCCACTGTCCAGAAGACAATAGGAAATGTGAGTGAATCTGGCATCTAACTTAGTGAAATTATAAGTTTAGTTGTTTCTTGGTATAAATGGTTTGAGAGATTGAGTCCATTTAATAGCCTGTTGTCATTTTTAGTATCTATGCTTGCCCTTCTAATTTAATATCTAGCATCTATTGTAAGTAACTGTTGGCTATTGTGTGAACACACTTGCAATAGCATCAACTCATTAAATATGGAAATGAAAATGGATACCTACTCCTGTTCTGACAATATAAAACTACATTGAATAAGCTTACCTGCCTTCAAATATTTGTAACTCTCTTTTGATAAGTTTAAAAAAATTGGGATATTTGTGAGTGCCTTGCATGCAGGAGTATTTTCATGTGTCGGGAAAGCATGAATCATGATTTTCAAATTACATAAAAAAACCCTAATATTCTTAATTTTTTCCACGAGATTTTTAAGTGAATAATGGATGTACATAGTAAATTGGCTCTGGACAGTTGACAGAAATATATTTCATTCACATACTTATTATAAACCACTTGCATGATTTTTTAGAATCAATACTTCGGATATATGTAGGATGTGTGTATATGACCAAAGATAAAAAAAGTTGGTAGGATGATGCATATTTATGTTGCTTTTTTAATAGGCAATAGCTGCTGGGAGCCTAATAAATCTTGCAACAATTCTGTATCTTAACTCAATTAGGGTAAGCTGTTCCGATCTCACTTATTTTTCTTGTGTTGATTTTCAATTCAATTAATTGATGGTCCAGTTGTAGTGGTACTTTTTCATTCCCAAGTTTCATGCGACCTTTTTCAGGTGCCTGCCACTATGGCATACGTCTTCTGTGCAATATTTGGTTTTCAAGTGCTCTTTGGCATTGTGAAGATCAAAAAGCTAGATGAACGGGAAAGGTTGATTACAGGGACTGCATAAGCAACTACTAGGTAATTTTCTTTTCTTTTTAAAAATTTTGGAATTGGATGTCACATGTTCATGTTATAATATGCAAAATGTGAATTGTGTAATCAAAAAGATTATTTTGCAAGTTTTTGACATTGCATTTTTTCTTCATTATGGTGTTTTTGTTTTTTCCTTGTGACCTGGTGGCTATGGGTTCTAGTTTTGCAAATATCCTCTCATTCTTACGGGTAAGGTTGTGTACATCTTGCTCATTCTTCCCAAAGAGAAAGATGGAAGAGGCTGATGTAATGGGCTGTCCTTTTTATGGTCTTTGTTTCTTCTTCCCTGCTCACAGTGGTTAAGGCTGCATACAGTTGAGCCTCATCAGATCAGACCCCTCAATGGTCGTGAACCTTGTGAATTGGATGCTTATATATAATTTGGTCTTAACTTGAAATTTGATTTATGGCGAGTTTAAACATGCAACTTGAAATTTTAGATGTGAGAAAATGTTACTTGATGACATCACCCAGGTAATAAGCATACTGTATTCTGACGGTGGCTAATCAACTTGTTCATTTCACCTTTTGGAAACAGAGTTAACTATTCATGTTAGTTTTTTTATAGTACATATGACCATAACTATTCATTGGTATTTGAACAATGAAAAAGAATAAACTGGTAACGTGCTTTTAACTGTTCTCATTCTTTGATTTCTTTCTGAGATTTTAGTGTCATGACTCATGATAACCTTGAGACATAATCCTTCTAACTGAAGACAAATTCTCTTTGTTTCCCACATTGGTTAAGCATGGTTTAAGTGAGGACACTATAGGTGGAATGACCCTTATGCTCTTTGTTTTAAGGTTTTAAGTCAAGATGTGGTGTCTAGCCTTCTATTGTGCTCTTTCACTTAACCCCATTAATTCAGATCTCTCTCCTTTGGGGCTCACCCTAGCTGCTCAAAAGTAGTATTAGAGTTGATTTTGTTTGGCAGAGGATTTGCAATGAGTTCAGTCTCAATCCAGTTGTAGATGGAACATTTAAGAAAACTTAACTCATGGTTGGTATCCCCCCTCTTGAGGGGGAGCATACTAATATTTGGATTTACACTTTGAGGGGAAGAATGTTGGAAATTCAAGTGAGTGATGAAGCCCTATATTGGTTAAGAATGGGTTAAACTGACGAAGACAAATTCCAAGTGAAAAGATTCATGTAGTGTCCCACTATTGCAACCTATTGCTTGATCCGTTAATGGAGATCTACTTACCTTTTGGCTCAACAAGTTGTTATTTAAGTGGTTGCAGGATGTTAGTGAGTAACTGACAAATGCAAATTCTGATGGTTACCTCTTAACTCTTAATTTCTAGTCAAAGTATATTAATGTGGGTCTGCATTCTAGTGTCTGTATCATTATTAGTAGGGATTTTGATTGGTTGGCTCTCTTCACCTTAATATGTAAGATACCCAGGTATCTCAAATGTAGGGAAATTCAATTTTCAAAAACCTTACTTCGTGGTATGATAAATAAAAATAATTGTGTGAAAACTTAGATTTCTTTACATCATATGTTCTCATGTAATATGATGTTTGCATACCAAATCTGAGCTTCTGGGGTTACTCAGAAATCTCACATAAGCATGAGCTAAATTGAGATACAATTCTGCTTAGCTGTAAATGGGTTGATATGTTTTGTAGTTCTTATTGAAACACTGTTTTGGGTCCTTGACATGCTCCATGTACTTATATCTTTCGTTTGATTTTGGCCCATTGCAGATTTAGGATGGACATGTTGCTCATGTTAAGGTCATGGTTACAAGTCAACCTTCGGGGCATCAAAATTATTAGGAGCTCAAAGTAAGAGCTAACATCTTGGAATATATCAGCAGGTGCTAAATCTTTATAATGGCAAGCATGCTGGAGGCTTCTGTTCTCATTTACTTCCCTAAAGATTGAGCTAAGGTAGCCAATTGGCGAGCCACATTTTTGTCATTAACACGATCCCCCATGCGTTTTCATTGCAAAATTTTATTATCAAATTACATGTATTAGTGTTTTATTTTTTTTACCTCATCCATATTGTAAATTTAATAGGCATTGGTGTAGATTGTAGCGTTTATTGTTGTAATCACCATATGGTATGGTTCAGCTTCCAATATAGTTTGACAACGGGAAGCTTTGCTTGTAACTGACGTACATAAATTTATACAATGAAAATGCAAATATAAGTATTTTCTATAAATATGTTGGATGTCAATTGCCCATGAAAATACAGTTTTTCGTGGTTATTGTTTCTTGTCCTGAGCATCTATCTTAAGGTTCGCTGTTGTGCACGAGCATGATACAGCTTATTTTGACTTCAAGTAGCCTGTTTAATGGCTTCAAGCTTCAAAATTATCTCTCCAGCCACCAAATTTTTACTGTTAGCTAGTATTGGTTTCGTAACGAAGTCGAATGATAAGTGTGATCCATGTAACTGATCTTACATAGTAGGATAAGCTTTTGTTATTGTTTTATTATTATTGGTTTCCTGGTTTGTATTCTAGAGTGTATATGTGTGTGTGTATTGGTTTAGGCCTTACCTTTCGTATCTACATTTCCCCATTCCCCAATTTGTTAAATGTATTCTCACCCTTTTATAGTATGATGCACCAAGAATAATAATGATTGAAGACATGTTTCATGGAAAGGATATAGAAAGTTCCATATGATAGTAGATCGTAGCTTACTGGACATCTTTTTTATGACATCCACATGGGCATCTTCCGGGTAGCTTCATAACAATTAACTTTAGACTATGAAATTTGCATTATGGACTTTGTTTTTAAATAGTTACTATAGTTTAAAGTTTGTTATGTTTTCTATTTTCAAATAATTATTGTTTGAAGTTTTACATAAGAATATTGAAAGTCATTAAATATGTTCAATCTTAGAAAAAAAATATTACATTTGAATAGATCATCTTTTAACTTTATCATTTTTTTATATTATACTCTGTCAAAACAATAAAGGATAAGAATTTTAAAAAAATTAGTTAATGTGTTCTTAATTCTTTTTTAAGTAATAAATAATTAAAAAGAAAAAAAAACTTCTAAAGGAACAATTATTTTGAAACTCACAGAAATGATATAGTTGTGAAAACAATCCCAACTATCAAATTTAAGTTCTCAAAAGCCAGTGGTTTGATTGAGAGAGAAGAGGTGGGTGAACGGTGTGATTTACGTAACTTAGATCTATGCGGGTTCATCTAAAAAGCTCACAAGCATTCCACGCTATCTTTCACGCGAATTGGTTCAAACATTATACGAAATAGCATTGCTCTCAAATTATGGATAACTCACTTTTTATCATCATATAAATCTCATGTGAGTCATACACTCGTACTCATAAAATTTATTTAATAATGAACTATGTTGCAAGCATGTCTCGCTATTTGATGAGCCAACCCAATTGAGAAAACAGATTTAGCTTTATAAATCAAATAACACTCAACTGCAAGAAGTGTGAAACAGTCAAAGAAACAACTTCATAACAAGATTTCTTCCATCATTAATGTTGTGATCATGGGGACGAGCAGTTATCAACTAATGTTATAAAACAGTAAACAATAAATAAAAGTTATAGATCCTTTACAATCGCCATTCGCCAATGTGCTAGCTTTAGATTTAGAAAAGCTGTAATGAATTCAACAACGTTAACCATGACAAGCAACGAACAAAACTACAACATCATCTAAGGCAAGGAGTTGGTATAGACATAGTCTTCATTCTCGAAAACACTTTGTTGTGACTCACCACTTTCTTCCTTGCATTCACTGACCCTTTGCTTTTCACAGCCACCTGTCTGCATGATTAAATTAATCTAGTTACTCCAAAAAATAAAAACTTTGATCGTTAACCCTATTTACAGCTCTATTTCACCATTATTTGTTAGACAATTTCATATTGTATTTATTTTACTCCCATAATTAGATTAAATCAACCAATAACAAAAATATCAAGAGGTAGATGTAGATGAGAAATTCAAACTCACAATAGTAGCAGAAGTCCCAGAAGCCACAACTTCGCTGATTGCTTCCCCTTGAAAAACACATATCACATTGAAGCTAAACATCAGAAATAGAAACAAAGCAGGCATCAATAATCTCATTGAATATTTGTAATATTATTGGACCTATCTAGCCTATCATAAAGCTGCATAGACTATATAATATATGTGTGATATACTGATATGGCAAAGTAGAAAGGACTAACTATAGCTTAGTGTCCTTTATATAATAAAGAATTGAGGTTTTCGAAAATTCACGCGACAACATTGACGCGATATTGGTAGTTGATAATATTTATTGATATCTATGTATTTTCAATCAAGGGGGTTTCAGCATTCTCCTTTGACCTGTCCCCGGATTCCTCGGCAAGAAAGCTCGATCCTCAAGAACTAGGTTGGATCATCTTGGTGTTTTCTCACATGAAAATTATATATATATATATATATATATATATATATATATATATATATATATATATATATAAAAAGCCAGCCAACAGAGATCCCATGTAATAGTAAAGATTTGCCACGTTCTTGAACCCAAACTCACCCTGACACCACCTACCTACCCTCCTCCGTTTCCAAAGGGTACAATAAAATTTGACGTATTTCAAAAGTTCAAGTCTCACTTGAAATTAACTTTTTAAATCTTTACAAGTTATCTTGTGTTTGGATTTTGGAGTTTGTGAGAAGATTGAACTCATTTACATGAGATTGCGTCATGGAAATCCATTTTTGCTCCCCTTGTAACTTGGAAGATATGCGAGTTTAATCCTTAATGTTATTGCAATTGGTATGTGGTTTTTGTTGTTGTTGTTGGCCGTGATACAACAACAATCTTAAGGATTTAAATAGCTGATAATGCTCATGTCTAGATTTCTGCTTGTAGTCTAAACTTTTGTGTATGTCTTCAACAAAAAGTGTTTAAAAGTTACGTTAGACTCAAACTTGTGGATAAGGTTAAAATAAGGAAAAACATCACAATTTTAATTAAAAATTATTATTTAATGATATTTCACTGTAGATATATATTATTTTTTGAAAGAAAAAAAAAAACTAAAAAAAATGTGAGTTAACAAACAAGGGTGGCTATACATACCATTGTTCGGGGAAACAAGCGTTCAGCACACATTGCAACAGCAATGAGAAATGGTAACCCATTATTCTGGTGTGACTCCATGCATCAACCGTTTCTCAAATTTATGGACATGGAACTCCAACATCAGACACCTTGTCAATCAGGGCCATGCCCAAAACGCCCTTGTTCTCTTCCGCCAGATGAAGCAAAGTGGCGTCACACCCAACAACTCAACCTTTCCCTTCGTCTTAAAAGCATGTGCCAAACTTTCCAACCGCAGGAACTCCCAAATCATCCATGCCCACGTCCTCAAATCCTGCTTTCAGTCCAACATTTTCGTGCAAACCGCCATGGTTGACATGTATGTCAAATGTGATCACTTGGAGGATGCACACAACGTGTTTGTTGAAATGCCCGTGAGGGACATTGCTTCTTGGAATGCAATGCTGTTGGGATTCGCTCAGTCTTGCTTCCTTGATAGGCTGTCCTGTCTTCTACGTCACATGAGGCTTTCTGGAATTCGTCCGGATACAGTCACTGTCTTGCTACTCGTTGATGCGGTTTTGTGTGTGAAAAGTGTGACATTTTTGGGTGCGGTTCATTCCTTTGGGATTCGGATTGGTGTACATATGGATGTTTCTGTGGCTAACACTTTGATTGCTGCATATTCCAAGTGTGGTGACTTGTGCTCGGCAGAGACTGTGTTTGATGAAATTGACTCTGGTCTTAGGTCTGTTGTGTCCTGGAATTCCATGATTGCTGCATATGCGAATTTCGAAAAGCATGTCAAGGCTGTTAATTCTTACAAAGGGATGCTAGATGGTAGCTTTTCCCCAGACATTAGCACAATACTCAATTTGCTTTCATCGTGTGTGCAACCTAAGGCACTATTTAATGGTTTGCTAGTACATTCTCATGGAGTCAAGTTAGGTTGTGATTCTGATGTATGTGTGGTGAATACTCTCATTTGTATGTATTCAAAGTGCGAGGATGTTCATTCTGCAAGATTTTTGTTTGATGGCATATCTGACAAGACTTGTGTTTCATGGACTGTAATGATTAGTGCATACGCTGAGAAAGGATATATGAGTGAGGCAGTGGCCTTGTTTAATGCAATGGAAGCTGCTTGTGAGAAACCAGATTTGGTTACTGTGCTTGCTTTGATTTCAGGTTGTGGCCAGACGGGGGCACTTGAACTTGGAAAATGGATTGACAATTACTCTATTAACAATGGGTTGAAAGATAATGTTGTAGTGTGTAACGCACTAATTGACATGTATGCCAAGTGTGGAAGTTTTAATGATGCTAAAGAGCTTTTCTACTCCATGGCTAACAAAACTGTCGTCTCCTGGACAACCATGATTACTGCTTGTGCTTTGAATGGAGATGTTAAAGATGCTCTGAACTTATTTTTTATGATGTTAGAAATGGGAACAAAACCAAACCACATAACATTTCTTGCTGTTCTCCAAGCTTGTGCACATGGAGGTTTACTAGAAAGAGGATTGGAGTGCTTCAACATGATGACACAAAAGTATGGCATAAGCCCTGGTATAGACCATTATTCTTGTATGGTTGATCTTCTTGGTCGTAAAGGACATCTCAGAGAAGCTTTAGAAATTATTAAAAGTATGCCTTTTGAACCTGATGCTGGAATTTGGAGTGCATTGCTTTCTGCTTGCAAAATTCATGGTAAGATGGAGATGGGCAATTATGTGTCTGAACAGCTATTTGAATTGGAGCCCCAAGTGGCAGTTCCATACGTGGAGATGGCTAACATATATGCATCAGGTGAAATGTGGGACGGAGTTGCAGCTATTAGAAGAAAGATGAAATATCTTCAAGTGAGGAAATCTCCCGGGCAAAGTATTATTCAAGTGAATGGAAAACCTACTATATTTACAGTTGAGGATAGGGATCACCCTGAAACCTTGTACGTATATGATATGCTAGATGGCTTGACTTCCCATTCTAAAAAAGTACTACTAGCTTATTCAGAGGAGAATGTTGAATGTGAATGGGAGTGAAGATATAAGAAAGAGACTGTGATTGGAGAGCTGTGTTGGTGGATTATTAAATTGTTTCAGAGGATATATGCATAAATTTTGGTCCTTTGGGTCCACTATGAGATCAATCCTCAATTTGATTTTGGATTTTGTCACACTTAAGAGTTTCTTGTCCCTCCTTCAATGATGTATTCTGTAGGGATTGAACCCAAGTCCTTTCCCACAAACTCAGTGTATGTTACCAACTAAGTAACATTCATTGGATAAATGACTTATAATACTTAATTGTAATTGATATTATTTCAATTATATATTACTAGTAATTAATGTGTGTTTAGATAAGCTATAGCAAACTATGATGCATGTTATAAAAAAAAAAAACTATGATGCCCGTTATATGAAGCAACTATTAATTACTTTTACATCAAGAGTGACGTAAATTTTAGAAAAATGTGGATTAGACTAGTAGTTCCAAAACATGCTATAATTGAAATATGCTCAAATATAATTTTAGTTCCTATAATATATTCATTTTATGCTTCTAGTCTTTACAACATTTTTTTGGTCCGTTTTGGTTTCTATAAATTTTATTTTATGATTTTAGTCCTTGACATTATTTGTTGTCTTTATAAACGATAAAAGCTCCTTTTATATTTGAAGTCATGCCCTTTCAAATCTATGTTGCTTCCCTCAAATCTCTCTGGCCAGAATTTCTCTGCCTTATTCCAAGCACTTGGGTCTCTCATAATAGCCCATGCATTCACTATCACCCTTGACTTTTTAGGTATGAACAAATCTCCAACCATGCAATCTTCCCTAGATTGGTGTGGTATTAGTAACGGTACCACTGGATGGATCCTCGTGTTTTCCTTTACAACCATGTCCAAATACACCAACTTGTCCAAGTCTGATTCCTCCACCTTCCTCTTCATACCCACCACAGTTTCCAACTCCATTTGAACTTTCTTCATCACCCTTGGATTCTTTAGGAAGCTCTCAAAGCATCCACTCAATTGCTGTAGCAGAAGTATCCATTGAACCCACGAGCATATCCTGCATGCATGTGAGGAAAAATAAAGTATAAATTAAGAAAGATGTACTAGTGAGAACAGTGACAACTAGTTAAGCACACAGCTTTAAAAAGGAAAAAAGAAAAGGTTGAGGGAAGAATACAAAGCTGTCATTACCTTTACCAGCAGTATATGGCTTTGATATTGGGCCGTTCAATACGGTATTCATATTCCTCGCTACCAACAAAGCCCAACATGACATCCACAAAGTCCTTAACTATATTGACTTCTACCTACTCTGATTTAATATGCTCATCAATAATTTTGTCAAAGAATTCATCAAAGATTTTGCGCACTGCCTTCATACGCTTGATTAGCCCTTGAAGGTCAAGTTTTCCAATGTAAGAAATGTAATCACCTATGTTAGGAGTTGCTGCTAAGTGCATTACCTCTTGCATCTCAGCTTTGAAGCCCTTCTCATCCAAGTCCTGGTCCATGTACTTCTTCCCTAAGACCGTTCTAAATGCCATGTCTGCACTGATTGTTGCAACCTTGGCGCTGAGATCAACAGCAGCTCCATCATTGTATGCCTCTCTTAGAAGCTTGATGGATAGGTCAAGTTCCTCTTCCCTCACTGTTCTGAAGGGGTTAATTTTGGTTTGACTAAGCAATTCCAGTGTGCGCATCTTCCGCATGTTGCGCCCGTAAGAACCATATTCAGCAAATCCCAAGTTCTTATGCTCCCAAGCAATGTACTTTATAGCTTCATGGGGTGGTCTACTAGCAAAGACAAGGTCATGGGTCTTGAGGAACAGTTCAGCTGCTTGTGGGGAAGAAACAATAATGGTGGGCACAAAACCTAAGCGTAAGTACATGGCAGGTCCATATTTTTGGGCTAGTCGATATGAATGACTTTTGCACAAGAAAGTACTTTTACTTGAATTTTCACATGTTTAGTTGAATTTTCACATGTTGCACCCCAAATTATTAGGTGGCATCGTACCGTCATTGTCCGACTAATCTCTACAAGTTTCTTGGCAGAGGCCTGATGAAGATTTTTTTGTTTTAAATGTTGATTGAAGTGGAACGGTTTTGGTAGCTTATGTAGGGTGGTGGATTGGTTCGGTAACTTCTTTGATTTGACCGTCCACAATTAAAAATATTTCCGCAGAGAAACAAAATTTCCAATTTTTTGAAAAAGACAAACTTATTTTCCATATTATATAATGATTTTGAACATTAATGTTTATAACGGAGTAAAAATTGAAAATCGTGTTGCTAAAGGAAGTAGTTCTCCCGATATTTGGTATGCATCAAATAAATAAATTTTGTTTTAAAATAATATACATCTCGGTAATATATATATCTTTCTTAGTTATATTAACTATAGTATTCTCTTTTTTTTTTTTTTTGTTTACATGATATCCCTTTCCTTATTAAGTTGCGAGAAAATGTTGTTGAATAATGTTACTCTAATTTCAAATCGTCACGCAGGACAATGGACAAATCTCCTTTACGTAGTTTGGTCCCAATAATAAGGGATTTGATCATAACATGTGCAGAAAAATATCTTTCTTACGAATGGCGAGACAGTTTCGCACAAACAACAAAAATCAATCAATCCTTAGTAGTGCAAGTAGCCAATGCAAACGTTCGGAAGAAAAACCAACAACACTTGAAACAAAAACAAAAGTAAAAATTAATCCGCGCAACTCATTGTCGGCCCTCAATTTGAATTTCAAAGCTTTTGGCATTAATTAAAAAAAAAAAAACTTTTCATTGAAAGATAGACATATAATAATAATTCTTGATGTCAATCATGATAAAAAATTAAGAAAAGGGAAAGGGTAGTTTATTTTCCTGTGCATCTTATTCAAATAGACCCCACCAAACATAACGAAGAAACAATGTTGCAACCAGGTGGTTCTTTTTATCCTAGCCACTTTCATCCTGAAGGCGATAACAAGTTGGAACTTGGAATGGCAAGTAAATGATTGGCCCTAGGCATTGTGAGTCCAAACTGCTCTCTTTCATGTTCAAGTCATCTGGCAAAATGTCATTTGGTAGTTTCCAATCAAAACAATGCACAATCTGTGCCACTGTTAGACAAACCATAGTTAGACCCAATTGCAATCCTGGACAACCCCTTCTGCCAGACCCAAATATGGTATCAGCTCCAAGTCACGCCCTCTCACATCTATGCTGCTTCCTTCAAATCTCTCTGGCCAGAACTTCTTTGCATCATCCCAAGCACTTGGGTCTCTCATAATTGCCCATGCATTCCCTATCACCCTTGACTTTTTAGGTATAAACAAATCTCCAACCATGCAATCTTCCGTGGACTGGTGTGGTATGAGCAACGGTGCCACCTGATGGAGCCTCATGCTTTCCTTTACAACCATGTTCAAATACACCAACTTGTCCAAGTCTGATTCCTCCACCTTCCTCTTCATACCCGCCACAGTTTCTAATTCCATTTGGAATTTCTTCATCACCCTTGGATTCTTTAGGAGCTCTGAAAGCGTCCACTCAATTGCTGTAGCTGATTTGCAACATAAATACATAAATGTGCCAAAGAAGAGTGAACATATATATATCACAAGTTCTAAAAATCAGTAGAAAATGGCCAACGAGCTAGTAGCTATATTTGTATCAGTCAAAATCATTAATTAGGACTTTTGGGTAGGAATAGGACATTTGATCCTTCATAATGCTACCTTTTCTTCTCTCCTATGGCCATATAATTGTAAGTATGTGACTTTTTTAATTTTTAAAATATACAAGAGGAAAAATACTAAACGATGTGATAATGATTTCTCTTAACAGCAATATGGCTTTGATATTGGGCAGTTCAATGCGGTATTCAGATTCTTTCAGTACCTAAAAAGCCCAACATGACATCCACAAAATCCTTCACTTTATTGACTTCTCCCTTGTCTGATTGAATATGCTCATCAATAATTTTATCAAAGAATTCATCAAAGATTGTGCGCAGTGCCTTCATACGCCTGATTAGCCCTTGAAGGTCAAGTTTTCCAATGTAAGGAAAGTAATCACCTATGTTAGGAGCTGCTGCTAAGTGCATCACCTCGTGCATCACGGCCTTGAATCCCTTCTGATCCAAGTCCTGGTCCATGTACTTCTTCCCCAAAATCATTCTACAAGCCATGTCTGCACTGAGTGTTGCAACTTTGGCACTGAGATCAACAGCAGCTCCACCATTGGCTGCCCCTTTTAGATTCTTGATCAATAGGTCAAGTTCCTCTTCCCTGATGGGTCTGAAGGAGTTAATTTTGGTGTGGCTTAGCAACTCCAGTGCACATCTTGCGCATGTTGCGCTATTAAGAACCATATTGACCAAAAGCCAAGTTCTTCTGCTCCCAAGCAATGTACTTTGCAGCTTCATGGGGTGGTCTACTAGCAAAGACAAGGTCGTGGGTCTTGAGGAACAGTTCAGCAGCTTGTGCTGAAGAAACAACTGTGGCTGGCACAAATCCTAAGCGCAAGTACATGACAGGTCCATATTTCTCTGGGCTAGTTGATGCAGATCACGATAAGGATTTGACCCTAACATGTGAAGGTTTCCCAAAATTGGGACCAGGTGGTAGTAATCTCTTTCCGTTTTCTTGCTTCTTCTCCATAGACAGAAGAGGTAAGTAAGAGAAACTACAAAAATTGCTACCATCCAAATCATCCAAGCTATTTGGGTGATTTCAAACTATATTGCTATTATAATAGCGTCAGTGTATACCTTCGCTACTAAAAGCAATTGGGCTTCTAATGAAGGGATATGTAAAGGCCATGACACCCTCTGATGTATTGAGTTTGAGAAACTGCTTAGAAAGAAAACATATGGTGGAAAAATGGAGGGAGTAAATATCAAGAAAATTTATATTAATGGACTATGAATAATTATACAAGTGCAACTGATATCAAACTTTAATCCAAAATCTTAAAATTTATGTTTATGAATCTTGTTTTATTTATATGATGTTTAAACTTTTTAATTCTTAAATAACGTGAAATTTCTTTCCATAGTTATACTCAACCATTTTTCTCTGAAGTATAAGTCTCATATCATAGATTTTCTCTTGAACCAAAGTCATTTTTCAATCATCTAGTAATCAAGGATGATTCTTAGAAGTAGGGATTATCCCGACTCTTTTTCTAAGAATATTCAAAGTATATATATCTTGGGAAAAATTCTTTAAAAATATTATTTTTTATAGAAAAAGAAGATAGAAACGTAAATGTGTACCTAATCTACCCTGTTGTCCTTTTTCGTTCAATTGTTAATGTTTTCTTCTCCCAATTTTTCGGATATTACTCTATATAAAATACTAAAAGTTAATCAAGTGAAAGTTTTTGAAAAAAAATAATTTTAACCCCGCATAATTTTAAACATCACCAATAATTAAATACATGAAAATAGAAAAATATTTACCATTAAATATTGGATAAAATCTAATTAATCTAATGCAATAACACTTTTTATCATCTATATTTATTTCATCTCTCTTCTCTCTATTTTCTTCCCCAGTTGCCCTCAACTCTACTAAATCCACGAGACAGACGTACGTACGTGTTCCCACTTCAGCTTCCTTTAAACTTTTTTAATCTCTCCAATTCTTCTTCTCATTCTATTATTTATTCATACTTTTTACTTTAGTTCTTTTGTTTTTTGTTCATATATAAGTGTGAGAATGGCTTGAAATAATCCAATTTGGATATTTCAGCATGCAATAAAAAAGATAAGTTTTCAGCTGCACTTTAAAATCTAAACACGCGGAAATACCAAAGTATATATATCTTGTGCAGGCGCAGAGTCGTCGTTCTACTAAGGCGATGGCCGCGGAAACATCGAGGTGTCTTTGTCTGACCCGTAAATACGAATTATGGTACTCATCACTCGTCATGAATCATGTCACAATGGACACAAAATACATATTATATAAACCCTGTATCACCAAGACACAAACACCACTCCACAATTGCTTCCTTTTGGCAGCAAAAATATATACACACTTCGCAATAGCAACGATGATTTGGATAGCCATTTTTTTGGTTTTTCTTGCTTATATGTGGCTACGGAGAATTAGCAAGAACAAGGCAAAGAAATTACCACCTGGTCCCAGAGGGTTGCCAATTTTGGGAAGCCTTCACAAGTTGGGACCAAATCCTCATCGTGACCTGCACCAACTAGCCCAAAAATATGGACCTGTCATGTACATGCCCTTAGGTTTTGTGCCCACCATTGTTGTTTCTTCACCACAAGCTGCTGAACTGTTCCTCAAGACCCATGACCTTGTCTTTGCTAGTAGACCACCGCTTGAAGCTGCAAAATACATCTCTTGGGAGCAGAGAAACTTAAGCTTTTCTGAATATGGCTCTTACTGGCGCAACGTGCGCAAGATGTGCACGTTGGAATTGCTAAGCCACACCAAAATTAACTCCTTTAGAAGCATGAGGGAAGAGGAGCTTGACCTGATGGTCAAGCTCCTGCGCGAGGCAGCCAAAGATGGAGCTGTTGTTGATCTGAGTGCCAAAGTTTCAACACTCAGTGCAGACATGTCTTGCAGAATGGTTTTGGGGAAGAAGTACATGGACCGCGACTTGGATGAGAAGGGGTTCAAGGCTGTGATGCACGAGGCAATGCACTTAGCAGCAACTCCTAACATGGGAGATTACATTCCTTACATTGCTGCACTTGACCTTCAAGGCCTAAAGAAGCGCATGAAAGTTGTTGGCAAAATCTTCGATGACTTCTTCGAGAAAATTATTGATGAACACTTGCAATCAGAGAAGGCTGAAGACAAGACAAAGGATTTTGTGGATGTCATGTTGGACTTTTTAGGTACTGCAGAATCTGAATACCGCATTGAACGCCCCAATATCAAAGCCATATTGCTGGTAAAATGAATAACATCGTTAAGCCTTTTTTTCCACTCTCTATATAACTATCTATCTATATATATTAGCTGCTAGTATATGACTATATATATACGAGAAAAGGTGGCATGATGAACATATGAAGTATCAAATGTTCTACATTAAGTTGGCAACTATTAGAACTGGCTGTCAAATTCTCACTCTCTTTGACCCATTTGTTTTTTTGGCATAGGATATGTTGGCTGGTTCAATGGATACTTCAGCTACAACAATTGAGTGGACGCTTTCAGAGCTCCTAAAGAATCCAAGGGTGATGAAGAAAGTCCAAATGGAGTTGGAAAGTGTGGTGGGCATGAAGAGGAAGGTGGAGGAATCAGACTTGGACAAGTTGGTGTATTTGGACATGGTTGTAAAGGAAAGCATGAGGCTCCATCCAGTGGCACCGTTGCTCATACCACACCAATCCACGGAAGATTGCATGGTTGGAGATTTGTTCATACCTAAAAAGTCAAAGGTGATAGTGAATGCATGGGCAATTATGAGAGACCCAAGTGCTTGGGATGATGCAGAGAAGTTCTGGCCAGAGAGATTTGAAGGAAGCAGCATAGATGTGAGAGGGCGTGACTTCGAGCTGATACCATTTGGGTCTGGCAGAAGGGGTTGTCCAGGATTGCAATTGGGTCTAACTGTGGTTCGTCTAACAGTGGCACAGATTGTGCATTGTTTTGATTGGAAATTACCAAATGACATGTTGCCAGATGAATTGGACATGACAGATGAGTTCGGCCTCACAATGCCAAGGGCCAATCATCTACATGCCATTCCTACGTATCGGCTTTCCACTGAAAGGGATTAGGGAAAAATAATTCCGTAGTATGTATTTTGATAGCTACACAAGCAACACAGGCTACTCCAGCAAAACCAAGAGGACCATCAGAAAACCAATCCACCTCAGCGACTACGTATAACCAACTGCACATGAGTAAAAGGACAATAGTCACAGAGAATATATCAATATTCTCTTTGTCTCGTCAGAGAAAATCCCTTATAACAAACATTCTAGAAATTCTGCTAACTGGCTATGATTGATAACAAACAACTTTCGTTTGTAATTTCTCTATATATATCAGCAGAATAAATAAATGAGGCACTAAGTTGTTATCCATTATTTCTCTTCTTTACTGCCTTAGTTCCTTAGTCTAACATATTTTATGTTTAATTAGGTTGATTTCAATGATATTTATGGAAAAATAAATTACTCTTTTTCCTTCCTTATCGTTAGGAAATTAGAATTATGTAGGTCGCATACGATAGAGATTAGTTTCTTTCCTGTAATTTAGAGACAAATGAACCTTACATGTTGTAGAGAATTTCTATTTATTTTTTGTACTGTAAAGAAAGATAACAAGCAAAACTAAACAATTGACACTAAATCCGTGGTGCCTAGAGCTTCAAGAGCAAAGTCAGATGGCACCTGCCACTCATGCTTGGCAGGGCTATTCTGATCGCAACCACCGAGCCAGCAACTTAACACATCAGCCACAAGGTTACAAAATGCATGTGAATTATATATTAACTAGTATTTTTTTCTTCAATATATGTTTATCTATATAGTAATCACGTTGGATATCATTGATCAAATTATCTTCAATCCTCATGATTCGGATATCATCCTATCACTGCCATTGTTTATTTCGGCCTCGGATGACGAGATAATACGGAGTTTCAGCAAGTCTGGAATCTATACTGTTCGTTTCTTCTTATGATCACCTTATGGAAAAATGTTTCAAAGGGAAGAACTCAAGGTCACTGGAGATTGGCTTCTTGTTTGGCGCATGCATATCCCACCGAAAGTCAGGCACTTTATTTGTAGATCTCTTTGCAATTGCATGCCTCCCTACAAGGCAACGTTTTCAACAAAAAGGTGTGCGTGTCTTGCTGCAACTTATGTTCTTATTGTCAAACTAACATTGAGATCGAATGCTTGGCATATTCTTTTTGGTTGTCAAGAAGTTGCGCAAGTCTGGGAACGTCTGGGTTGTGGAACCACATATCCTACAAAGTGCAATAGGCAGATGTTTGAATGAAGAAGGATAAAATAATTTGTAATATATTAGGAGATATAAAGTTGGTAAGATGATTGGAGAAGGATAAATGAAGAAGGGAGCTAAGGGAGGGGGGAGGGAGAATGTCACGTATTCCAATTCTCTTAATTGATATTTCTAATAAAATTAATATTTATCAATTAAAAATATTATAATATATTTATATTTGCGAAAGAAGGGAAATGTGTATCATAGTACAAGAGGTGAGGATAATAATATTTGCATATCTCAAGAGATGGTAGTATAAATGATACTTTAGTAATAATTATTTTAAAATAGATAATGGAAACTTAAAAATAGGGTGAAGTATTAGATATATCCAAATTTATTAGGGGATAAAAATGTATATTTTAACATAAGAAACAAATGCAAAATAATACTCTCATATCTCATAAAAGAGAAGTATAATCACTTGTTGCGTACTCGGCAAGTGCACCGGTCGCTCAAGTAATAAAGTGAAAGTACGGGATTTGTCGTTCCCAACGAGGATTGTTTGACCAAATAAACTATACTTGATATCAATACGTTGGACGGTAAATAAAATGAATGAATAAGATTTGGTTGGTGTGTTTGGTGTGTACAAATTAAATTAAACGCTAAGTGTAAACATAAACTAATATCAACAAGTAAATGGAGGGATAATGATATGTAAGGGAATGTAGTTAGGGCAACCCACACATGATGTTTCTTTCAAAGGAAATGTATTGTTCACTACATTCATTTATCTAAACTATTTAGCTAAAGTGTTTTCATAAGTTAACTAAGCTTAGATCCCTCGCCACTTAGTTCTTTAACTTACACTCCAACCCTAATCCCTTAGCGATTTTCGGTAAGTTAAGCATTAAGCAACCACATAAATAAGTAGAGCTACAAGCACCCACCCCTATTCCTAGGTGATGTTAGCAAGTTACTACACTTAGTTCCAAACCAAAGCCCCAATATTCCTATTGTGAACCCTAGTTTCACACTCTCACAAAGAATGGCCAAGTCCAAGGAAAAGATGAAAGAATTAAAGCAAGTGCAGTAAAATAGCCTTTGATAAATGAATAATAGCATTCAATACATCCCAATGAAATTTACATCAAATGCTAGTGCCCTAACTACAATAAAAGCTTAGCCAAACCTCATGTTGAGTGGCTGAAATGCAAAAAGGGACATACCCAGCTGAAGCAAGGAAGAAGAAGATGGAGATGCAACTCCACTTGTGCCTTCAATCTCCCAAAAACCCTAGCTAAGGAACCCAAGCTCTAAAACCCTAAGTTTGTGTTTTTCTCCCTCCAAAAAACGTGCATTGAATGCTGGTGGTTGGAGTATTTAAAGCCCTCCTCGTGAAATCTCTGTTCTGCCCTTAATTGTGGCTTCTGTCGACCTGTGGCGTCTTTGGCGCCAGGTTGGCGCTCCAGGCGCCGGCTTCCAGAGGCTGCGGCGCTCGCGGCGCGGTTAACGGCGCTCAAGGCGCGGGACTCCAGGGGCAATGGCGCCCAGGGCGCGGATACGGCGCTCCAGGCGCCCAGCTCCAGAACTTGAGGCGCTCTAGGCGCGGAGCTTGGCGCTCCAGGCGCCAGCTGCACTTCCAAGTTCTGCTCATTTCTCCTGGTTTCAGCCCATTCTTGGTGTCTTTGGTCGATTTCCTGACAAATTCATCAAGATAACTTAAATTATACACAACGAGGGCAATAAAGAATGCTTTATGCTCAATTTTTGTTCTAAAATGCTTGGAAATTCCTTATATGCTAAGCGCATATCATCACTCAATAAAAACTAAGGGAAACAGAAACATAGATGTTGTCGTTTTATGTGTTCGTATTTCTATTAGGCTAAAATTGATATATTATAATATTTTTTCTTATTATATATAGACATATATATTAATTTTAATTTAATAATTTATTTCATGTCTATCTATGTATGTGAATTGACATTCGTTAATTTTTAAATAAAATGTTAGGTTTATCTATTGAGTCTTAATTAAGTTGAATTTAAATAAATGATTTTTATATCAAAATTATACATTGCATAGAAATAAATATTGATCAACCCTAACTACTCTGTATGTTTTATTGAGAAACTTCAAACGACCATTTAACTCAATGACCCTACAACCATAAATTAGGCTCACGTGATCTGGAATAAATGCGACTGAAAACAAATAAGCGTTAGTTAGATTTTCTATATTTTTTAAAGCATTTTCTCTTATTAATTTAAAAAGATACCCTTCCGTTTCTATTAAACAGAAAAACTTGTCAACGAGGTGTGCTTGCAGAGAAAAATTATTAGGTCCTGAACCCTCACTTCTCAATAATTCCAATCCATATCTACATATATTCAAATTATAATTTACGAGAAAGAATTATAATAAGTAGTACTTGATTATATTGGCGGATGGGATATGAGAACAATTGTCCTACAAGATAATTTTTTTACTTAAAACATATTAATTAATAAAAAAAATACTCTCAGTACATATTTTTAAGCACATACAATGAATCAATGACATAAATACACACTTTAACTCAATTGTAATTTATATAAATATAGTTAATTTAAAAAACAACAATTCACAATATTATGTATTTTATAAAAATTTATACTACTAATATTTTTTTTTACAAAAATATTACAAATTATTTTTAGCTAAATAAATTTTCTGAATCTGATGCCCGATATTTTTTGGCTAAATGATTCAAGAACACCTAACTATTAGTTGTCTGTAGCATGGTGGCGACCAATTGCGTTTATCAAATAAACACGAGGAAATACTGTATCTTGTGCAAGCCATTGAGTTAGGCAGAATAGAATAGTGACCGTTAAAATATCGACAACGTCATCTTTGTCTGACCCGTAAATAGAAATTATGCACTCGTCATTATATAATCCTTCATCACAAACACAACTTTTGTATAAGCCCACCAGCGGCTTTTGGAAACTAAGCTATACACTTAATAGCTGAGATGATTTTGATAGCATTTTTTTTAGTTTCTCTTTCTTTTCTGTGGTTATGCAGAAGCAAGAACCCAAATAAATTACCACCTGGTCCCAGAGGGTTACCAATTTTGGGAAGCCTTCACATGTTGGGAGAAAATCCTCATCGTGACCTGCACCAACTAGCCCAAAAATATGGACCTGTCATGCACTTGCGCTTAGGTTTTGTGCCCACCATTGTTGTTTCTTCACCCCAAACTGCTGAATTGTTCCTCAAGACCCATGACCTTGTCTTTGCTAGTAGGCCACCTCTTGAGGCTGAAAAACACATCTCTTGGGGGCAGAGGACCTTAAGCTTTTCTAAATATGGCTCTTACTGGCGCAACGTGCGCAAGATGTGCACGTTGGAATTGCTCAACCACACCAAAATTAACTCCTTCAGAAGCATGAGGGAAGAGGAGCTTGACCTGATGGTCAAGCTTCTGCAAGAGGCAGCCAAAGATGGAGCTGTTGTTGATCTGAGTGCCAAAGTTTCAACACTCAGTGCAGACATGTCTTGCAGAATGGTTTTGGGGAAGAAGTACATGGACCGCGACTTGGATGAGAAGGGGTTCAAGGCTGTGATGCAAGAGGCAATGCACTTAGCAGCAACACCTAACATGGGAGATTACATTCCTTACATTGCTGCACTTGACCTTCAAGGCCTAAAGAAGCGCATGAAAGTTGTTGGCAAAATCTTCGATGACTTCTTCGAGAAAATTATTGATGAACACTTGCAATCAGAGAAGGCTGAAGACAAGACAAAGGATTTTGTGGATGTCATGTTGGACTTTTTAGGTACTGCAGAATCTGAATACCGCATTGAACGCCCCAATATCAAAGCCATATTGCTGGTAAAATGAATAACATCGTTAAGCCTTTTTTTCCACTCTCTATATAACTATCTATCTATATATATTAGCTGCTAGTATATGACTATATATATACGAGAAAAGTTGGCATGACGAACATATGAAGTATCAAATGTTCTACATTAAGTTGGCAACTATTAGAACTGGCTGTCAAATTCTCACTCTCTTTGACCCATTTGTTTTTTTGGCATAGGATATGTTGGCTGGTTCAATGGATACTTCAGCTACAACAATTGAGTGGACGCTTTCAGAGCTCCTAAAGAATCCAAGGGTGATGAAGAAAGTCCAAATGGAATTAGAAACTGTGGTGGGTATGAAGAGGAAGGTGGAGGAATCAGACTTGGACAAGTTGGTGTATTTGGACATGGTTGTAAAGGAAAGCATGAGGCTCCATCCAGTGGCACCATTGCTCATACCACACCAGTCCACGGAAGATTGCATGGTTGGAGATTTGTTCATACCTAAAGAGTCAAGGGTGATAGTGAATGCATGGGCAATTATGAGAGACCCGAGTGCTTGGGATGAGGCAGAGAAGTTCTGGCCAGAGAGATTTGAAGGAAGCAGCATAGATGTGAGAGGGCGTGACTTGGAGCTGATACCATTTGGGTCTGGCAGAAGGGGTTGTCCAGGATTGCAATTGGGTCTAACTATGGTTCGTCTAACAGTGGCACAGATTGTGCATTGTTTTGATTGGAAACTACCAAATGACATTTTGCCAGATGACTTGGACATGAAAGAGCAGTTTGGACTTACAATGCCTAGGGCCAATCATTTACTTGCCATTCCAACTTGTTATCGCCTTCAGGATGAAAGTGGCTAGGAGAAAAAAAAACCACCTGGTTGCAACATTGTTTCTACGTTATGTTTGGTGGGGTCTATTTGAATAAGATGCACAGGAAAATAAACTACCCTTTCCCTTTTCTTAATTTTTTTATCATCATCGATATCAAGAATTATTATTATATGTCTATCTTTCAATGAAAAGATTGTTTAATTAGGAAAAACAATTTAATAGTATGTTTAATTAGGTAGATTTCAATAATATTTATGGAAAAAAGAAGTTACCCTTTCTCTTCCTTTTTTTATCAGTAAAAGTGAATAAAATGCATTAATAGGGACCTTTCCCTTCCTTACCTTAAAGAAATAATAGTTGTGTCTCGAGACTCTCTTGCTTTAGAGTATAGATGGAACATAACTCAAGCGATTATAGTCACTTGTATGATCCTTGTCAAGTTTTTCAAAGTGCAAAAGGCAATGCTTGATCTTTTACCATACGCCTTAGCAAACAAAGCAGTTCTTGGCTTCTAATCTGTTGCTTTTTAACTTTCTCTCCAGGCGACTTAGTGGGACTTTGCACGGATGTTGTTAAGATCAAATGAGCAGGGTATGCATAAAAACTAAGAGATGGCTATGGGAGTAGGCACAAGAAGTTGACCACTATATGCGGCAGTTGAAAGTAGATTGATGATATATGTGACAATTTGTGAACTAAAAGTTTGTCAAAAATGTTTCGTCAATACGTGGAAGTGTTTTGTCAACCATATAATACTGCATGTAACAATAACGGTGCAATAAATTACTAAGAGATACTCTTAATATTACTTGCAGTCTAATTTTAAGAATAATAATGATATCTATCTATATATATCTAACACTATTACTACTATTTATTTACACTTCTTTCTCAAATGTCTTTCTTGGTGTGTAGTAGTAGCATAACTGCATAAGTATCAATACAGCATTTTTCTTTTTTAGTTTTAAACATCAAGACCGTCTGAAAAAGAGACTAGCAACTATGATAAATTTAAGTAAATGAGAAAAGGAGTCATTGAAGAAGCCATTCACCGCCAACTCGCCAAGCAATTATTTAGAATGTGTTTGTTTTTTAGTTTTTAAATTTAAATTTGTTTTCAGTTGTTTAGAATAAGTGAGAGCAATCTAAAATTTAGAAAATTACTTAGACTAGCTGTTAGTTCTTTTGTTGTATAAAGAGATTCACAACTGAAAAATATCTTAAATCCTACACCATAAAAGAGATTTATATTTTGCAATTATGTTTAATTAATTTTCATGTTTATTGTAAGTGGGCAGACTCAGTAGTCTGTCCTTCCGTGTGCCTAAATTCAATCAATCTATTTGCCATGTCTCTCTCACTTACTCAACTGTGTTTGAGTTTCAGTTCCCATGTCTAGTCTATCTTCTTCTCCTTCATTTGCAAGTTACGGTACTACTTCTAGTACCCATCCTCGCGCGGCCCCACTTACCCGAATTTCATGCGGTCCCAGACCCAAAAGGAAGAAAAGCAACCACAATTCGGAAGCGCAAGAGCTGGTTCGTTTGCTCACGAGCAAGATAAGCAACGACAAAGAGCCTCTGGTGAAGACGCTGGACAAGTATGTCAAGCAGGTCCGAACTCAACATTGCTTTTTTCTCTTCGAAGAACTTGGCAAGCACGACAACTGGCTCCAATGCCTTGAGGTCCCTCACTTCCCCCTTAGCAATATCTTTTAAGGTTTTAAATCTTTCATCGCGTTTGGTGGACAATTGCGGCTGATGCGGTCCAAATTGCAGTCGCGGACAATTAAAAAAACTTTATGTTGTGGCCCAAATCACGGTTGCCATCGTTTTTTAAAACCTTTCTTATCATTTGTAAAATTGTTGTCTGGTGCTGAAAGATTTATCATCATTATTATTATTATTATCACTATTACTTTTTAAATAAAATTAGTACATTCTCTCGTTCATTAAGGTTGGCCTTTTATGCATATAACAATGGTAATATCACAAAGTATTGTGATGATAACTGTGATATGACCTAGAATGAGAGAAAAATAAACAAATAAAGTGTGGGAAAATTGGCAGTAATGAGCAAACAGAAATGGATACTTCTCATTGTTTTAATATATAGTATATACAATGCAAGAACATAGTAATATGCATTAGTTAAAATAGGGGAGCATGAATGATGATGTCAATGGTTAACTCTGCCTCATTGTAGTTGTGAATTTTATTTGGCATTCAGGTTTTCAGATGGATGCAAAAACAACGGTGGTATGTTGCTGATAATGGGGTTTACTCAAAACTCATCAGTTATGGGGAAAAAAAGGGAAAACCAGAATGGCTATGTGGCTTTTCTCGGAGATGCGTAATACTGGTTGTGGTCCTGATACTTCTGTCTATAATGCTCTAATTACAGCTCACCTTCATTCGCGGGACAAAACAAAGGCTTTGGCTAAAGCCATTGGCTACTTCCAGAAGATGAAAGGAATGGAGCTGTGTAAGCCCAACATTGTTACATACAACATTCTTTTGAGAGCTTTTGCTCAAGCTCGGAACGTGGAGTAGGTCAATTCTTTGTTTAAGGATCTTGATGAGAGCATTGTTTCGCCCAATATTTACACACTTAATGGTGTGATGGATGCGTATGGTAAAAATGGGATGATCCACGAAATGGAAGCAGTGCTTGCTCGAATGAAGAGCAACCAGTGTAAGCCTGACTTGATTACCTTTAACTTGCTGATTGATTCCTATGGGAAGAAGCAGGAGTTTGGTAAGATGGAGCAGGTATTTAAGAGTTTGTTGCGCTAAAGGAGAGTGCATCACTGCCCACGTTTAATTCAATGATTTTGAACTATGGGAAGGCACGGCTTAAGGATAAAGCAGAAGATATTTTCAAGAGGATGACTGACATGGGTTACACGCCAAGCTTTGTTACGCATGAGAGTCTGATCTATATGTATGGCTTCTTTGATTGTGTCTCCAGGGCTGCACAATTGTTTGATGAGCTGGTTGAGTCAAAAGTTCATATAAAAGCTTCAACCCTAAATGCTATGCTTGATGTTTACTGCAAAAATGGTTTACCACAGGAAGCAGATTCACTGTTTGAAAGAGCAAATAGTATAAAAATATATCCAGATTCATCAACATTTAAACTTCTTTATAAGGCTTACACTAAAGCCAACCAGAAGGAGCTTCTTGATAAATTGCTGAAGCATATGGATAAAGATGGTATTATCTCTAATAAAAGGTTCTTCTTGGATGCTTTGGGTGCTGTCTAATGCTGCAACTGATTCAAACGTATCAAATTCAAAATCTGCTAATGCAGCTACTGACTCAAACAACCCCAAGATTTTTCAAAGTTGACTAGTCATGTGAAGAATATTTTGGCTCATCAATGACTTGCGTACAAACAGCTCAGTTCTTGTGAGATGGTATACTTATCCTTTGCCATCACTTCTCTATCATATGACATCACTTTCCTTTTTTTAGTTTTCATAATGATGCTATTTACTTGATATTATATAATTCATCTATGAGATGCTATTTCTCTGTTCCTGTGCTGACCTTGAAATTTCAAACTCAGGCATGTTTTTGGTTTTCAGATGATAAGCTCTGAAGAATTATCCTTTCTTATTAATAATTTATGCAAGTACCTTCAAATTACGAATTCACAACTACAAAACCTGGGGCAACTTTAGGTATTTTAAAATACTTGGTTAAATTGGCATCTGATGCTGAAAATTAATATTCTTAGGACAAAAGAAACAAGAATACGAGAGATTATGTTTGCTTATTTTCCTTACTGGTCTGTGTATAATATTGATTTCGTATGATTTGCTTGATTTGTTATCTTGTAAAGAAATTTATGAGAACAACAGAATGTAATTTTATTCTTCACTGTATTTGTTTTTGGTTTCCTTAAGTTGTCTGTTCACTTTTAAGTTGTATCTGTTCACTTAAACATGTTTTTTTTTTCTTGCTGGTCGTTGCAAGTTTGCCAGTTTCAAATGAAGTTCTAAACCCTTTTAGTGAACTTTAACCAACAAAGAGATAGGCATAGAAGATCAAGATCCTATTGCCTAGGCATCACATGTTGTCTGGCTTTGCCTTTCATGTCCGGGTTCATTTTTGTTCATAGGTATAGATGTATTTCCAGCTCATTGCCCCTTGTCTTGGCACTATGATCTATGAAATGAAGAATGCATCAGATCTGACAGCTGCCAAAGCTAATTAGTTGACGACAACCAATCCAAAAAGAGCATACTTGCTGCTGAAAAGCAATGTCTAAATCTGTAACTAACAAAATTGAGTTATTAAATGGTGTTATTGATAATTCATGTACAATTATCATTCTGATGTAATTTTAAATCAAGATTAAAAGCTTTCTTTGTCATGTTATTGAAAGTACCAGAAGGAATTCTCAGTTGATTGTGTGAGTTGCTGGAGCGGAGCTTTTTAAGCTTATACAGTAACCATAGCCTCCCAAACCGTTTGCAAAAGGATTTTAGACTATATATATTTTTTATTTAAACGGTTGGCCACGACCAATAAGGTAGAAGCACTAGTAAAGAAAGGAGATTGCATGGTTTTGAGTTTTTTGAAAAGGAAAAGAGGGAGATCAAAACGATCATTGAAGGAAAATTGTTGAGAAAGATTTCATAGTAAACATATCTGACGGATCTAAATGATTTTATGTGATTTGTGTAACCAATCTCATCTAGTATAATAAAACTTTTGATGATCGTAGTGGTGGTGGTTAGTTTAAAACGCCACACCACCCTAATATAACTAATTGAAAAGCAATTGATGTCTCTTCTTTATTTATAACTATTGACGATTTTCCCTTTGATTGTAGTCAAGTTGAATATTACTTTAACATATTTTTCCGTTTGCCTCTTGAATAAAATTTGTCTGGATTCGTGTTTCATGACTGGGTTCATTTTTGTTCACAGGTATGAATTTATTTCCAGCACATTGCCCTTTGTCTTCGTGGTACTGTGGCCTGTGAAGAATGCATCAGACTGACAGCTGCCTGAAAGGTATCAGGCCCAAGATTAACAAAGATGAAAGATAACAGCAGAAAGAAAAGAAAGAAGCAAAGTATTATTGATTAACTTTAACCAACTTGAATATACTTGTAGATTTTCGATCATCAATGTCAGAACCCCAATCCGAATCACAGAAAGCTATAAGTCTAGAGTCCTGGGATTTGTGAAAAACTAAGCTATGAGTTAATGTGCCTGCCAAATATCTTAAGATCCTTTTGACAGCCTCCCAATGCACTTCAAGAGGTTGATGCATAAATTGACTGACTTTATTTACAGCAAAGGAGAGGTCGGGACGTGTGATTGTTGCATATTGCAAGCCACCAACAATTGACCAATATAAAGTTGGATTAGAAAAAGTTGTATCTCCATGAATAGACAGTTTCTGATTGGTAACCATTAGAGTCGGCATGGGTGAGGCAGAGTGCATATTCGCTTTAACCAAAAGATCAACAATATATTTTGTTTGTGTTAAATGGAGAGTTGTAGGAGAAACATATGTAGCTTCCAAACCAAGAAAATACTGAAGATGACCAAGATCTTTAAGAGAAAACTGGTTGTTGAGTTGAGAGATGAGTAAAGAAATGGCAGAGGAATCATTGCCTGTTAGAAGAATATCATCAACATAAACAAGAAGGTAAATAGCAGAGGAAGAAGTAAATCTGGTATATAAAGATGCATCAGATTTTGTATTCTGAAACCCAAATTTTTGAAGAGTTTGATTGAGTGTATGAAACCATGCACGAGGAGCTTGTTTGAGCCCATAAATTGCTTTGTTTAACTTGCAAACAAGATGAGAATTGGCACTGTGAAAACCAGGTGGTTGATGCATATAAACATCTTCTTGTAGAACACCACTGAGAAAAGCATTGTTGAAATCAAACTGGCGGATGGGCCACCCATTCATGAGAGCTATGGAGATAATGAGTCGAACAGTAGGTGGTTTAACAACCGGGCTAAAAACTTCATTAAAATCG
>PYAF01001892.1:514820-567805 GCA_007407185.1 Glycine tomentella
GCCTCTAGAGCTGCGACCTCCTCTGCCTCGTCTGCCACCAAAAGTTCGGTTGCCATTGTATTCTGGTGTGGTGTTTCTTTGATTAAAGTTGGCTTGAATAGGTGTAAGATCAGTTTTCTTGAATCGATCAAGCATGTCTTCTTGAGCTAGAAGGAAGGCTTCCAATTCGATAATAGAGAAAGGAGGAACTCTGGACATTACAGCAGTGATTAATGGATTATATTCTTCACTTAATCCATCAAAGATAGCTTCAGAATATTCTGCATCAGTGAGAGGAGATCCTACAGCTCCCAAAGAATCAACAACCTTTTTGATTTGAAGTAGATATTCAGATGCTGGGCCTTTCTTTTTGATGGATTTCAACTGATTCTTGAGTTGCTTCACTTTTGCTTGCGTGTAGGAAGAAAAATAAGTCTGGAGTTTTGTCCAGATTTCATGTGCAAACTTAAAGCCCACCATTCTATTTTTAAATGACATATTCATGGATGAAAGAAGCCAAGAAACAAGCAAATTATCTTGTTGGTACTAGTGGGTGTATGTTGCAGCATCATGCATGGGAGTTTTGTCCTTGTTGAGATGATCTTGAAGATTATGGCTATAAATGGAGGCTAAAGCAAGCTGTTGCCATGGCAGAAAGCTTTTTTCATCAAGTTTGTCTGCAATAGGGGTAGAGAAGGACTTCATAACAAGCCCTGTTGCCTGTGTGCTTGCATTGCTGGTTTCGAACCTCGGAGACTCTAGGTTGGCATCCATGGATCGACTGAAGCTCTGATACCATGAAAGGTATCAGGCCCAAGATTAACAAAGATGAAAGATAACAGCAGAAAGAAAAGAAAGAAGCAAAGTATTATTGATTAACTTGAATATACAAGAGAGGTAGCTATATATATATACAAGGCAGCTAACAACTAACTGATATAACTAACTTTTAACTATTCTACTGTCACTGTCAAAGCTAATAAGTTGGTGACAACCAATCCTAAATGAACAAGCTTGCTGCTGGAAAGCAATGAGTAAATCTGTAACTAACAAATTGAGTTTTTATCAATGATGTTATTGATAATCCATGTACATTGATAATTCTTGTGTAATTTGAAGTCATTACTAAAAGATTGATTTGTCATGTTTTCTGCACAGTACTAAAAACAACAGAGTAATAATAAAAAGATATGACATATGCAGATTATTCACTATTAAATGAAAAGAAAAGTCGGTGCAGGTGATTAGTGAATTCATCTTCCAACTATGTTGATACTATTTGCTGTTTTTCAAAATTTGGGTGCTAGAAATTCATGGTTCAGTCACAAATTACCTTTATGCTGTTGTTGTTATCACAAATCACCAACTATGCATTATAATTAATTTGTGGACGTGATACCACCTATTTAACATCTAATTAAATATAGATATACATGATTAAAAATTATAAATATAATAGATTATACGATGTGATAAAAGAACAAACAAACAAAATATAGCAAAAGTGTTTAAAATAGAAGAATACCTACCTTTTATTACTATTTTTTTTTTAAATCAAGAAGAGTTAGATCTAATGGGGTTTATCTCTCACCAGGCGACAAAAAAAGATTTGAATCTATATAAGAGGTATTTACGTTCGACGCCCAAAATAAAATAACTGGCCATGGCCATGGGTCCACAAATTAAAATCTTAGCAAAACTGCACGGAAAGTAGAATGAAGAAAATCTATTTTTGTACCATCCCACATTATGGGTTGTGGTGGCCCGTTCGCATTGTTAAATTTTAATATTACTACTTTTTTCAGCTTGAATGGGTAGCTAGGAATTTTATTTTCATTCAACCTTATAAGAATTACTCAATTACCAAACTAGGGAGGGAAAAAGGTAAAAATGCTAAGAGGAAAGTAAGTGAGGAGAAAATACTTAAACACCATGAACTGAATAAAAAAAATTGTTTTTTTTTTCGATTAAAAAGGTATAAATTGTTAGTATTATATAGTTAGTGAGAAGATTACTAACAAATCCCTTTAAAATAGTCTTATTGTCCCTTTAAATGTAAATTTCTTTAAAAGTAATTTTATAAATTAAAAAAATTTATTAATTCATTTATAGATGTTATCTTATATTTCAAATGAGTTATATAAGTAAATTTTAAAAATTAGTTAATGAAAAATTTATTTTATTTATAAAAATGTTATTTTTTTTTAGAAATACGATTAAAATTTTATCCAAATAAATCTTTAATAAACAATTAAGATATAAAAAAAACTCAAAATGATTCAAATAGCATTTTTGTTTCCGTATGTATGTAAAATGAAAGTGATTGGTGAAGGGTGATAGAATGCGACCACTGTAGCACCGAACATGGGGAAGATTGGGATTATGACAAGTTGATACTATAATTAATCGGGTGTTTCCTTGTTTTGTGCGTCGCGGATAAGATCCACTGATTCTGATTCAATAATGAATCACCAATGCCTATGCGCTGATCCTGCCAGCAAGCATAGCCCCATTTGTGTGTAAGACAGCTAGATTCCCATCAAACATGATCTCATTATTCAGATCATAATCATCGTCTTAATCTTAAGTTCTAAACAGACGCGTCTGTGTTCAGAAACACACACACACGCGTACTTTTGTTTGGATCGCATGTATTCTTTTTTTATAATGAACAATATGATAAATTATTTGTGAACTAAATATTTCATTATCATTTTATATGCATACATATTACCATTTTTAATTATATAAAATATAAATTATTTATATAAAAAATCAAATTATATTCGTATAACTTAAATAATTACTACATCATTTAATAATCTTCGTAAAAATTAGGTTGAATTAACAAATAATTAGTGTAACAAGGAAATACCATTTTTAGTATTCATGATTCTCATAGAATTAATGAATCATGATTTTTAATATGAAAAAACTTTTTTCCTATCACATACTTTTTTAGGTTAACAAAATATTTAAGAAGAGTGCTAATAATGTAATACTTCTGATGCACTATTTTTAACACTCCTTCTGTTATTAGCTGAATTTTTCTAAAAACTACAAATTTAAAAGAGATAATATTAAATGATAAATGAAATCCACAATTTTTGAGATTTTTAATAAATTTTAGTAAATAAAAAAATGTATTGTTATCATTTTTGAATATTTAAACCAAGATCCTGACTGACCTTAAGCTGAAGGGACATAATCGTTTGCTTGTCTATTCTATATAGTAATGTGAGAATCATCTTTTCTATAAACTGAAAGTATTTTTCTGATACGAGTTAATTCCCATAATGAATCTTAACTCTGACGTTTTTATATATATATAAAATAAGGCAAATATTTAGTTTAGTATTTAAAATTATTAGACGTTCCTTTAAATATAAAAAATTAAAATTTTATCTTCAAATTTGTAAAAAATATAATAAATTATCTTATTGTTAATTTCTTTAACTTAAATAGTTATGCCATGACATATTCAATAATATTTTATTTGTTACGTGTCATTTATGTAATTATCATGAACCTGAATCTAATAATAAATTGTTATTATAATCTTAAACTTAATCAGTTATTAACATTCAATCTCTAAACTTATCAGTAATTACCACATTATCATTCAAAATCCTAAAGTAGATTATTTATGTATCCAAAAATATCTTCTTTTTTTTTTCTCTTTCCACTAACATAGGGAAGCCTCAAGTGTGTTTATTACTTTTTTAAAAACATGAGGGGATAATGTAGCGTAATATTATTATTTTGGTAGTGTTAGAGGTGTGAAAAGTTTGAGTTGGGTTGAATTTTATTTATTTTTAAATTAATATAATTAAAATTAATTGGATTGAATTGAATTGAGTTTATTTTTTATTTTATTAATTTAATTCAACTTTAACTGAATTGTATTGAGTTGGTTATTGGATTGAGTTATTAAAAATTTGTTACTTTTTTAAATTTAAAAAGAATTTAAAGAAATCTTCAAATTCAAAAATAATAAGATTTTTTTACAAAATAGTAAAGATTTTTTTAAAATTCAATATTCATAAAATATTATACTATTCATTGATAAAAAAATCATAAATATATATTCATAATATCATTCATATAAAAATGTATTACTTTAAAATAAATAAAAAATATAAATTTAAAATAATATATTAGTTTAAGATAAATGTTATATATATATATATTCATCGTATTCCCAGATAGTGTAATAAAAGTTATTTTTTTATTGAATTCTTTAATTTTAAAACGGGCTAAAAAATCAGGAAAATTGATGTTCTCTGTTTTAAGAATATTAAATTCAATTTAATGGTAAAAATCATTATGTGTTGATCGTGATAAAAAAGTGACCCCTTTGAAGTTTTTTAACCTTGGAATGGAACACGAGATCTTTTTCCTATTTCTAATATTTGATTCATCGTACGTGGGGGACTCGTTTAGATTCCTCTCCACGTCAGCATGCATTCCCTCCTTCCCTCAACCGACGCCAAATATTTCAGATTTTCAGTTTCACATATGCACATGTATTCTCTCTCTCTCTCTCTCTCTCTGAGTTGTATATACGCCCACAATCTAGCGTCGCGTGTCAGAGCAACTCGTGACTCACTCACTCCCCACAACACAAACACGTTAATAAAATAATAAAATACTATATATATATATATATATATATATATATATATACCCACATCGAGTTTGAGTTCATCGAAAAATCAGAACAGAACCCAACCAAAGCAGCTATGGCGGCGATGCAGAGGCCACTCAAGAGAACCATTGCAATCGCCAAGCAACGCGCGTGCTTTTCCTCTCTCCGACCCTCCGCCGCAGCCGCCGCCGCCTCCGACACCGTCGCGCCGCCGCAGCTCCCCCCGTTCGATCACCAGCCACACCCTTACAACGGTCCCTCCGCCGATGAAGTCTTCGCCAAGCGCAAAACGTTCCTCGGTCCTTCCGTCTTCCACTTCTATAAGAAACCTGTGAGTCTCCGAAATCGACACCGACCACCTTAGCATCCCCGAAACCTTTTCTGTTTCCTTTCTTCTTTTTTTTTTTTTTTTTTGTTTTCGCGTAATGTGAATCTGTAATGTCTGTGAAGATTGATGCGTTTCCGATCAGGCAAACATTTTCGGATTTAGCAAGGTGTCTGTTTTCTAAAATTTGTTAGTCTCCTATACACATATTTTTTTATCCGAAAAGTTTGTTTCTTAAACTCTTGAGAGAATGAAAACATCTCTCACTTGTTTTGAAAACTGTTCCGATCTCAAGCCAGCTGCATTGTTAGGCTTACCACTTTTGACTTTTGAGTGATTGTTCGCTTTGACTTTCGTGTAGGCTTCATGATTCCAAAACAATTGGGATTTTTATTATTTTGTTTTTTTACCGGAACAGTAGGATAAGGGGCTAGAGGGTTTAGAAAATAATCTTTGAAACAAAAAAATGAGAAGAAAATCATATAGTCCCTTGATGTCTCTTTTTCATCATTTTGTTTATTTAAGAGATGTGTGATTCAAATTTTGAATGTGTTAGCTGAATATCGTGGAAGGGAAGATGCAATATCTGTATGATGATAGTGGGAGGCGTTACCTTGACGCATTTGCGGGAATAGTTACTGTTTCTTGCGGACATTGCCACCCTGAAATTCTGAATGCTATCACGGAGCAGAGTAAACTTCTGCAGCATGCTACAACCATATATCTACACCATACAATAGGTGACTTTGCTGAGGCATTGGCAGCAAAAATGCCTGGAAATCTTAAGGTCTGTTTTTCATGTTCCTCGAATATTTGACTGTATGATTGCATTATGCCTCCCATTCTTGAAATGCCTTATAATATAGTTTTAAATTGTGAGCCATAACCGCAATTGCAGCCGCAATGAAAAGGGTTTTTGACCCAATGCAACCACAATTGTGGTCACATTAGCCGCATTTTCCTTGCTCTTAGTGTTCAGTTTTTTAATGTGGCTAGACTTCTTTTGACAAAGAAATCAGGATCCTAATTGTTGACAGTTAAAAACATGATTCTAAATTGCAGGTTGTTTATTTTGTAAATTCTGGTTCAGAAGCAAATGAATTAGCAATGATGATGGCCCGTTCATATACTGGTAATCTTGGTATGATTTCGTTGAGAAATGCATATCATGGGGGGAGTTCTAGTACGCTTGGTCTGACTGCTCTGAACACGTGGAAATACCCAATTCCAGAGGTTTGTCTGTAAATTTAATTATAATTTTCAATTGGTCTGTTGATCATATATGGAAATTATTCTTAACAATGATTTAAACCTTTTAGGGCCATGTTCATCATGTTATGAATCCAGATCCATATCATGGAGCCTTTGGTACAGATGCTGCTAGTTATGCAAATGATGTCCAAGACCATATTGACTATGGAACTTCGGGAAAAATTGCTGGATTTATAGCTGAATCCATTCAGGTATGTGTAATATAGGGTTACTCTAAACTGGTTATCATCCCGTGAGCTTAATATTATAATCTTGGAGTCGGACTGCAAGTAGATCATGGACAGCATCAAAGTTAGAAGGTTTCAGAATAATGAAGTTGGAGATTTAGAACATCACATTGCCTTTTTGGTTTACTTTTTCTTCATGGCTTATTCTAGGGAGTTGGCGGAGCAGTTGAACTGGCACCAGGGTATTTGAAACTTGTTTATGACATTATACATAAGGCTGGTGGTGTCTGCATTGCGGATGAAGTTCAAACTGGGTTTGGCCGAACAGGAAGCCATTATTGGGGATTTGAGACACAGGGTGTCATTCCTGATATAGTTACCATGGCAAAGGTCTGTACCATCATATCATTGTTTGTTTTACTAGTTCCCGAAACCTTGATACCTTAATCATACATTTGAAATGCAACATTATTTGTATCTTATGTTGTTCATCATGTGTTATATTCTTTTAGCATAATCTCATGTTTTTCTTTAAATTTTCAGTTTAAGATATTTTATTTTTGGTATGTTTTCGTTAAAGTATGTATTTTTTCTCTGCCATATTTCATTATGGAAATTATTTTGTTCTAACTTTTTAACCTTCATATCTTCTGCTGCTATTTCATCATATCTCATGTTAACTTGTATCAGGGTATTGGCAATGGTCTGCCATTGGGAGCTGTAGTTACAACTCCAGAAATTGCAAGTGTGATGGCCCAAAAGATTCATTTTAATACCTTTGGTGGGAACCCTGTCTGCTCTGCTGGTGGACTTGCAGTGCTTAGGGTTCTTGATAAGGAGAAGCGTCAAGCTCACTGTGCTGATGTCGGATCTCATTTGCTTGAACGTTTGAGATTTCTCATGGAAAGACATGACAGTATGTTGTCTTGAATTTAACACCCCCGAAATAGTTAGGGTCTGATTGATTCTCTTCTCGCTTGCTTTTGTTTTAAAATTTGTTTTTCTAAAGCAATTTTTCACTCAGCAATCAATTTCTTGTTCAAAATTTATTTTTTTTCAAAATCTTTTACAAAATAAGTGTTTTAAAAACCAAAAAAAAAAAACAAAAAACAGAAGCTGGAAGATGTTTTCTCATCCTCATTTGTTTCTTCAAGTGCCTCTGGAGACAACTTTTAGAAAACAGAAATGTGTCCAAGAGACAAACACTTCCAAATATATTTGGGAGACAAACAGATTTTAGAAAACAGAAAACTGTTCTTTAAAAACAGTAAACAAACGAGGCCTTAGTTTTTTTTTTATATTTTGTAATACACTTCATTGTATGGTACATTTACACTTTCTATCTAATGCATTCTTTATTAGGCAGGGGCATAAACTTTCCGGTTGAGAGGTTTCCATATTACTCTACTATGGAGCTGTATACACAAGAATGTTTCTCATGTTTCTGCTATTTTTGTTGATTATTCTCATTTTTTGTATAATGTGCCAGTCATAGGAAATGTCAGGGGAAGGGGCCTAATGGTAGGCTTAGAGTTGGTTACTGACCGAACCAACAAGACACCCGCAAAGGCTGAAACTGCTGTTGTGTTTGAAAAACTCAGAGGTTAGACAAGAACCATTTTATTTTATGCATCTGAAGCCTTATTTTCCAAAATAACTTCCAAAGAGTCTTAACAATTTATTTGTATATGCATTGAAGAACTCGGTGTGCTAGTTGGGAAAGGAGGACTTCATGGCAATGTTTTCAGGATAAAGCCACCAATGTGTTTCTCCAAAGATGATGCAGGTATAGTTCTGTCCTCGCTCTCTCAACAAACTTAGATGCAAAATGTCATTCCATTTCACTGACAGCTCTCCACGTGTGCAGATTTTCTTGTGGATGCCTTGGACTATTCTCTATCTAAATTGTGAGCTGATTGTGCATCTTGCTAGCATGAAATGAAATCTTCGATAATGAAGCCAAATTACTACAAGCCAACAACAAAAAGCTCATTTAGTTCACAGAAATCACCGTGAATAATGTAATGTTCTCCCCGTTGAGAAGAGAGGGGGTTTCCCTCCCTTTTGCTGAACATTAGAAGTTGAATGCAAAGTATTGTATATAAATTTGGGTTTCATGACATCAAAAAGTTGCATTCAATCGAAAGAGTAATGTTTAAATCCATATACAAAGAGACTACATTTGCATATTGGCTTGTATATCAAATAACGAAATCAATAACCTGCACGAGTTGCCTTATTCAAAATTGAATCGCGTAACCAGCGTCGTATCTAGGTACCAATTATGTAAACTTTAGTGTGTTTTGTGAAAAGAATAATGATAAACGATTCAAAATTTAATGTAAAAATTTTGTACTAAAGTTGTCCAAAGTTATTACGGTCAAGTTTATAAATTATTCAGCATTAAAAATATTCCTATTATGAATAATTAGATTTTCTCATCGGCAATTTTGATTAACAAAGATGAAAAGTGTATTTTGGACGAATTGCTGAATTAGGGGTGACAATAAATAATATTAAATTGACAATAGGCACATCCTTTCAGTAACTATCTAAAGATTTAACTTGTATTATAGTAGTTTTCTTTAATTATCTCTATCAAAGAAAAGAAGGATTATGCAGTTTTAAAAACACGCAGCTGTACTATTTTACATTTTACATGACCTTAATGAACACGTATTTACAACTTCTCAATGCTGGAAAAATGCCGAGCAGCCGGAACATGATGATAAGTTTAAGGGTGTTTGCTAGAATTAATATTTGATGACTGACTGAGCATGTTCTGGAGGACGATTAACCCAAAGTTTGCTCAAAGCCCGCAGGCGTTGAAAATATTCCCCCAAAGCAAGCAGAAATCGACCAGTCTGATGTATGGTAAGTATTCGATACATTTGCCGCAACGTTTCTTGCCGTAGATGATCAGCCTGTTTCACATAAAGTTTCCTTCAGTTAGCCCAAAAGTATACTTTCTAAACTTGTTTTAGATGGAAAAGAATGTTTTATTGTTTGGATCAATATTGTTTTCTGTTGGAGTTTTCTCCATAAATTGATGTTAGAAAAAAAAACATAATTTACTAAGGACAGTGAATCTTGTCAAGTAGATTTTCCTTACTTATATTGAGAAGGTTTTTCAATTTTCATGTTAAAATAGTTTGTCTCATTTCTTCTACCTTCATACATTGTTACTGACTCTTTTCTGTCTACCTAAGAGTTAAGACACTTTAATAGTTTAATTGTCAATACCTCCACACCAAAAACGAAACTTAATCTGTAATAAATGGATCCTTAATCTCTAAAGATTTTATTACCATTTTAATTTAACCTGTCACTGGGTTGGTTCTTCAAAAAACAAAATATCACCATAGTTAGTTATCCATATAAAAACAAAGATCCTTTTTTTACCTATCCATCCTGTGACCCTCATGGTCGATTATTGCCTTACCCCCTAATTGCCTGCACCTCTTCCATAATTGCATTTAAGGATATCACAGGTTCCTCTTGTTATTCAATTTCCTCAACTATCTCAACATTTTCTTCTTCCTTTACCTCCATAAGGAAAACCTACATTTTCCTTCTCTGAATGCAAGCATGTCCTGGCCCAAATTTCTCATGACAAAAGTAACAAAGACCCTTGATCCTGTGTTTATCCAACTCCTTCGGTGTCAATCTTTGATGGAACCACATATTAGGTTTTCCCAAAATTCCCTTAGGGTATGTTTGGGAGAGGGAGTTAGGAGGGGAAGGGAGGGAAAGGAAAGGTTTAGGAAGAGTCATTCCCTTGTTTGCGAGTTTTAATTTTTGAGGGAAAGGATTTGAGGATTTTTAAAACTCTTCTGAAACCCTTCAAACCCTATAAATTGTTGTCCCTCCTATTTGGGGGGTTTTTAGAAGGAAAAGTAACTAAAATTATTATCTTATATCAACAGTGTTAATAAAATTATTATCCTACCATAGTTAATGTAAAATATAAAATATATTAATTTTTTAAATAAGGAAAAAATTGTAAAAATTTCTTATTAACTCTCTATTTCCCTCTCTTAATATATTTTTAACTCTCAAACAAGGGGAAGGGAACTTCTCTCATTTTCCTCCCTTTTCTTTCCCTCCCTTCCCCTTGAATCTCTTTCCTTCCCTTTCCCTCCTAACTCCCAAACAAAGCCTTAGAATTTGATGGAATTGATGGACTTGCTACTAATCTCTGTCCACTTCTTTTCACATCAACATCACCCTCTTTTCTTGATATCTCCATGTTTTCTTGGAATCATTCATACCACCCTTATTTTGTAACAGGAACAAACTTCTTTCATGCAACTTGGCCAACCTAGCAGCTTCAAGAAGTGTTCTTGACCCAAACAACTTCACTCCAACTGCCATTTTTCAGGTTTTAGCCCTGCCATGTAGCAACTCAGTTTCTGTTGTTCACTCGATTTCACCTTACAAATCAGTGCATCAAATTCTCCCTGATACTCGTTCAAGCTTCCTCCTTGCTTCAATTGCATCAATTGCTCCATTGGATCTTCAAAGATGGACCCTTATCTGATACGAAGTGCTTCTACCAACATACCCCATGTCACACCCTTCAATACCATGTTCCCACCCTTGGAACCAATTGTAGAAAACTTCATCTAGTGCTATACTAACCATGGTAACCTTATTTTCCTCTGATGTGCCATCCAAGAGAAAAAAACCTCTCACATTTTGATAGCCAACCAGTGACATCATCTTGTGTAAATTTAGGAAAATCAAGACGAGTAAATCTGGTTGGGACACGATACTCACCTTCGCTTCGATTCGAGTCTTTTCCTCGGTTCTTCGATTTTCTCATTTGCAACATTAACCCTCTTGTAGTCTCCTGAATTTCATTGAATTGTTGTTCCGTCGTGGTTCTTTGTTGATCAATAGAAGCACGTAATCGCTCCTCCACTTCCTTGATCGCTGCCATTGTATGAGTCGCATCTGCTATTGTCGCTCCCGGATCAGGAGTTCTGACACCAGCGACGGTACCAAGGGATAATTGGGGAAGAATAGAGAGAAGATAGCATAGAAGAATAGAGGAAATTGAGCCAACAAATCTGATGCTTCTGTTATTCACAATAAGTGTAATATGCAACTGTTCTAACGGACTCTAACTACCCAATTACAATTTGAATTGTTCCATTTACCCCTATTTATAGAATTATGCATATCGCGTACCCATGTTCTCCTTTAGATTCGTCTCTACTTGTAACACGCCTTGAAATGAGACAATTTCCTCTCCTTTTCCTATGTAAAGCAAGGAGAAAAAATAAACAACTCATTTAAGGAACAAAATTCCTTACTATTTCACAGGCCTATGCTCCGATTTTTGGAGTACAAAACAAGAATATGTTATCGTCGTAGCTTGTATAGTGGAGGGAAGCATAACATAACACTAAGATAACGGTAAAACGGCCAACGGGCAAAGCAAAACCACCCCCCTTTTCAGCTAGGTCTGTTTTCACGGCACATCTAATTACATAGCGTTTGCTTGCATGTTTTTTACACGTGTTCCCTGACGTTTTCCACGACCATTTTAAATTTTATGCAGAGGCTAAGAAGGGCTACTTTCAATTGGACTTGGATAATCGCGTCAAAAATAGAAAGCAAACATATGCACTGATGCTTGCTTGTTTGGTTTCTGGAAAATTGATTCTAAGTTTAGAATTGATTTTAGATACATTTTCATATGTTTGTTTTTACTTTAAAAAAGAATTTAGAATTGATTATGAGTCTAGAATTGATTTTTGTTGAAGTAATTTCAAGTAATTTATGTATTGAACTTAAAATTTTGTACTGAATTTTACTCATTTTACTCCTAGCTTGATTTTATAATAAAAACATTCAAATATAAATTATATCATATCAAAATTAATTTTACAAAATCAATTCTCAATTTTATTTACGCTCATCCAAACACACTTAATTAAAGCGTATAATTTGAGGATGTATAAGAAGAAAAAGAATAGCTGCAAATCACTTTAGCTTTTCAGCAGTTCAACTGCCATATACTTCATCTAATCCAATATTATATGGCCCAAATCATGAAGTTGCACCACATAAGATATGGCACTATTCTAACACATACAAAAATTAGAAATAAAAAAAGCCAATTTACCCAATCCAAAACACTTTTTTGTTTATCTTTCTAATTAAGCGCACATACTAAAAAAAAAAAAAAAAAAACAGCAAGGCATCTTTGATTGAGATGACATGCAATGCAACGAAAAGTTATTAAATTGATAAGTAAATGGGTGTGAATAAAGTGAAGCCTATGCATTACCTGGTTCACAAAGCTCACAAGAGCTTCTAGCCTCTCCATTGCAGTATCCATTTGGGAAATATGGGTTCCTTCAACTAGTTGTCCTGGTCCTACAGAGTCCGCAAGCATTTGCTGAAGTTTTTCCATACCTTGTGAAAGGGCATCTTCTGCTTGCTGGCATGATTTTTCAAGGCCATAGGCATCAAACCGTTGTTGCTCTGTCAAAGGTTCACTTAGAGGGACCAGAACCTGCAATTAAAATAAAAATAAAATAAAGTTGTTTCTACAACCTTACATGATAATATAGTGGAGATATGGCAACAGAAATAAAATGAAATCAAGATTGTGCCTTTAGCAAAGCATGTTACTGTGAATTTGCATGCATCAATTAAAAACAACATTTGGCTACAGAAGCAGAAAAGCTGACTGGGATAACATCCTAGTTTTTGAATTAAAAATCAAATTAGCTCATGTGAATAAAATTCACATTTAATTAGTTAGATATTAAGCATCACCTTTAGAAGTTCAGAGGGGCGAAATCCGCCAATCCACAAGAAAAATCGTTCAGCTGTTGTCTTCCACATACCAGACATGACATAGAAAACATCTGCTTTTGCTGCAGCAGATTTCATGCCAAAGAGTTTGGTGTAGTGGTTCATTATACCTTGTACAAGTGTCCCGAGCTGTGTGTCACCGATATGAGAACTTAAAGCAGTTCTCAGTTCCAAAATTTGTCTATTTTGCTCCTCCACCCAGTTTCCATACTCCATCTTGAAAAGGGTTATTCCTGTAAATTGGGTATTTTCAGAGGGCTAAAATAGTTGGAAAAAGGAGTTTAATCCAAGAAAAACATACTTAAAAGAAATCCGAGAAAAAAATATTATATCAACCAAAATGTAGTATCTGATTCTGATGTCTACTATACAAATCAAGAGTTGCAGTTTGTTACAGAAAGTTGTACATAGAACTGATATAAAACACTCATTTTCAAGATGCGTAATGGTGCTTATATTATAGTATCAACATATTGACAATTCAAGAGTATGGGCCTGTACAACATCCGAACAATGTAAATATACAAAGGTAGAACAAATACAACACAAATTTTAAGGATTTTCATCTATGAGACTAGATAATCTAGTTTGGCAGCAAATTTCAACTCAAATAGTTAAATAAATATAACGGTGCCTCTAGGCACTAAAGTTTTCTAACCAGTAAGTTGTGAGGGCAGTTTGTAAGGGCAATGATTTAGGAATAGGTAAAAATACTGTCTTCTCCAAAAAAAAGTTAATTTTAGAAATGAGAGCACTAAATGACCGAGATATGTAATAACCAGTAACCACATTTAACAGAAAAATCAGGAGTAGTGACAAATCAATATCTAGCACTAGCAGTTTAATGACCACAAACCTGAATTTAAAGAGCCAGCAAAATCCAAATTATTAGAACCCAATCCGTTGCCAATGTACAATCCCTGCAGTTATGTTGCCTCAAGAGATTGACAAGAGAATGGGAAAAAAAGTAGAAATTAAAAATATAAAGTGATCCATAGCAGAAACTACGAGTAAACACCTGTTGTTTTGCATGATCTACCTCTTGCTCTAACTGCACGAGCTTCAAACGACATGATTCTAACTGCTGCACGTATGCCTGTGAAGAAACATCAGAAATCACATGAATATTAGTATATGTATACACTTGTTGCATGTTCTGTGTATCTTTCAAAGCATAAACCTTCAAACCTTTTTCCTCAAACGACTCTTGCGAGCAGCCTCTCTATTTTGTGCTAGACGTCGTTGTGTCTGCATGTTTCAACATGTTAAATTCCTTCTCTTTTTTTTTCTCCGTATAAGGATAAAAGAAGAAGCATGAAACGAGCCCAACTTCTAAAATCGGAAGCAGAAGACCCCTAATTTTTCAGTGCATATATCTGAAAGAGTTCAAAATGTGGGTCTAAAATACTTTCTGATGTCACTCAAAATTTCTACATAAAGCTAAAAATGGAGGCAGAAGAAAAGTGTAAATGGTGTGCCCTTCCATGCTGGAATATCACCAAGATTAAGTCCTTACTCCTTAAGTTCAAAATGGTTTAATTGTCTAAATTAACTTATCACATTACAAAACACCCTACATAATGAGGTTAGCGAGGTGAGAGTATAACTATGACATTTAGTATATAAATTTCATGATAAAAGAAACTTGTTCTGAAGTTAAGCATAGAAGTATTTGCTTTCAGAGACAATTTAAACCGAATCTTTCACATGCAGAAAGTACTTAAAAGGTTTCCAGTGTTGAAACTATTCCGAATTAGTAAAATATTTCAAAGAATAACTAACCCCTTTATGCTGTATCTGAAAAAGGGTATTACATAACATGGTTTTACCTTATCAGTAAGTCTGTTAGCATCTTGGTCGTACTTCACAGATGTGCCAAATATTCCATGAGTAGCATCCTCTGACTAGGTGTTTAACAGCAAAAAAGAACTTTATTAGTAGGCAAAATAGGCATTATCATTTGCAAAAGACAAGGTATAAATTTGGTAAACTTACTTGCACCTGAAACTGATTATCTAACTTCATGTCCACCTCCCCAATTATGGATGTGGATACAGTTAAATTATTAATATCATTACTTTTGAAATTTTCTTCCCACGTGCTAATATGGTGGATAGGATCATATACACCCATTCTTCTTGAGGAAACAAACGGTGAGGATGTACCATCCATGCTCTATGGACTTATCAGTGCGGCTATTTGGTGCATACACATAGACAGAAAGCTTCTGTTAAGAATTAATAAAACCTTTTAAAACTGCATCAATCATAAAATGCATTAAAGAAGAGCTCACTTAGATACTAATAATGAAATAATCAGAAAGCAAATAACAATTAAAATGGCAGATATTTAAAGATTGACTCTAGCGCACCATAAGAAAAATGCCGTAAGGCAGAAATCCTCCGCTGCTACCATGTTATAAGAAAGAATCCAACAAAAGAAACCTTATGGTAGCACTGTTTCATACACTAATTCATATTGCATGCACCATTAACAAGTGACGTTGATCACAAGGAATCATACCGGGGCAAAGCAAAAAAGGTCAATTTGATTGGTAAGACCGGAAGAATAAAGAAATCTCCAAGCCTCCCTTGTGATATAACCAATCTAGAAGCTGGAGTAAATGAAAGAAGGGGGTGGATGCATTTTAAGAAATGCTGATTAAAGAATTCAATCCCCACTGAATATCCCATAAATGTGGACAATTGTGTTTGGTAGGGACTGAACCAGAGAACGAAAAAGTTTATGGCGTCAAATATTGTAGACATGTTAGAGTTGAATAAGCTCTACAACTTACAGCGAATTTGTAAATTCATTGAGAAGGAATCACGTTTGGGATGTGAAAGTTGCTGTAATTATTAGCTTTTTAAAATTAGTTTGAAACGTGAAACCAAACATGCTATTAATTCGATCTCTTGCTTAGGTGACAAAAAGATATAAAAGGGTAGCCGAGAATGATCAACTTTTTGTACAGGTGGTGAAGGACACAGGAGACCAATTTCTAAATTTTATTGCCAAACCAAGGATAAAGGTACGGTAAACAAATACAAACTTTGGGCTTGAAGTAAATACTACAGATTATGCACAAGTACAAAAAGCAGCACAAAGTACGCATCAATTCTTTTAACTGATCCACGTTTTTAGTTTCTTAATTCCTTCAAAGATAGATAACAATTAAAACGCACGGGATAGATAGATAGATTCTCGGATACTTACTAGTCCTTATTCAAAAAAAGGCAACAACCAAAATCATCATTTTTGGTACGTACGTGAAAGCAAAGCCAAAACCCGTATGCACACTTTTTCAAAGACAAAAACAAAAAATGATTATAGACGCAGGAGAAGAAAGTACCGGTGAAGGTGATCATAGAAAGCGCACAACACAAGCAAATAGTTCAAAAAAACAAAAAAAATAAACATAAAAGAGCTGTCATGTATTTAGTATCTGGCTCTCGTATCTGGTCCTTCCTCGTTTTCCTCGGCAGTTAAATCTTTAAAATTAGAAGAAAAGGAAAGGGAATTCTTCTTTTTTTTTTTAAATTTTAATAATAAAAATATGGCGAACCTTTGAAAGCTACTTTGAGAAATCGTGAGAAGCTTTTTTTCACGCAAAAATCATTCCACCTTCCATTGGCGACTCACCACCAAAAAAACAGAACCCAATTCCCAACGCAAACTATTATCCAATTGCCAACCCTACCCTAATATCCCATCACATTCATGGCAAGGCGAAAGCATAGAATTATAATTAATACGTAGAAAATAGGTGCCACTTTTTTTAAAAAAAAAAAATGAATAAAGGCCACTATTTTTTTAATTGGACTTTATGTTATTTTAATATGAAAAAAAAGGAATGTTATGGAGACGTGGTGTATTGAAAATTAGAGAGGGTTGTATTTTGGTGCGTTGTGTGATTTGTGTTGTGCTACAGAGAGTCAAGGATTTCACACAGGCACAAACGAATAGGCAAGCAATAACATCATCGTAGTCATGGTGGTCACATTTCCACTACCATTAATGTGCGCACCAGGTAGATCCTGCAGATTGGTGGGGCTCCCTCGTTGACATCATTTTACGATTACGCCAACAGTATTTCTCAATAAACACTCAACCAGAAGTTTTTTCACATGTCTGGAATTATGATTCGGAAACTATGAATTCTAGGAATTATATTTTTTTACTAATCAATAAAATTTGTTTGCGGTAATTAGAATCCTAAGATAATTTTTTTGGAAATCAAAGAATTATATAATATTTTTATCATATTAAATAATTAATTTAATAAATAATAAAATAATATTTTTATTATAATAAAAGAAAAATTACTCGAAAAAAAAAATAAGATTTTCAGTTTTTATGAAAAAATTTCCGTAAAAATTGACTAGAAAAACATTTCCAAGAAACATTCCTGAATGTTATTTTTAAAAAAACAATTGATACAAAAAATAAAAAATTCAGATTTTTAACCTATAATTTCCAAAAAATCAATTTTTTTCCCTTTCAGACGCCCCCTAAAGTGTCTCATAGATATATAGTAAATAGATAGGTATATACAAAGAGAGAGGGAGAGTATTTTTATTTAAACATTATTTACATTAATTAATAATATATCAAAACATCTCTTATGCATAATGTATTTTACGAAAATTATTTATGATTGAATATATAATAAACTTTTTAACAATGTTCTTCTCAAAAATATATACTATTTTAAAGAAAAATCAATATAACAAGTATTATTTTAATGCATTAAAAATGATTCACATGCTTAACGGTACTAATAAAGTCATTTGATTGCAAAAGCAATCGTTTATAGTTTTTAACATAGCAATAACTTTACCTCAAAAAAACATAGCAATAACTAATTATAAAAAGAAAATTTGTCCTTCATGAGAAACAAATGAGTCCATTTTTTATCTTAATTACAAGAAATATAGGGCCCACTTTTAAATGAATTACTAATTTTATTTTATACTCCTAATTTACTGTCAACTCTATTAATAAGATGTTCATTCATTTTTTTTAAGTGAATATTTTAATAGAAACCATCTATTTTGATTTAACGGTAATGATTTCACCTCTCACAATAAGATGCTCTTCTTACTTGATATATGTCCCCTGTATGTGTGTGATAGACTTTTTGAATCAGAGTAAAATAAGTAAATTTGGGTTATAAAATCACACATTTATGATCAATAAGTCTAGGTTTAATTTGTTCGATATTACAACCTTTAGGTTTGATTGAAGGAGCTTCAATAAAAACAATTAAGCTTAATCTAATTTTGATAAATCAAGCTTGAATATTCGTGATGTTCTTGTATTGAATTTATTTTTTATGTAAATGATTGGAATGAAGATAAAACTTAAGTCTTTATGCATTTACTTCAGCCTCCATCAATAGGGTGACCTTAGAACTTGTTTAGGTGTAGATTTCTCTAAAAAATATTTTTTAAGAAAAAAGTAAAATAATTTTTTCATAAATTAAAATTAGTTCTCAAAAGTTAATTTGTAAAAGTTTTTTGGTATAACTTTTTTGAAAGATTAGAAGACATCTATAAATTAGTTAATGGAGAGTTAATTTTAATTTACAGAGAAATTTATTTTATTTTTTTCTTATTTTCTTCACTTAAAAGTGTTTTTATAGAAACTTATCTAATAAAACTCTAAAGTGAGTTTAGATTAAATTTGCTTACTTAAAAAGACAAAAAAAAAGGGGGATTCAAATTTCCTTGATCATCAATTAATTAAATATTCATTAAAATCAATTAGGTAATTACAATTAATCTGTTTCGGAAAAAAATAGGTATCAATTAGTTTTAGTTTATACATTTAATTTCATGTGTTTACCAAATATTGTAGTGTTTATATATTTTAAACTATCATCCCTCCTTAAAGTACAGTTCTTCTCGATTACTTGCAAGTGATACTCGTTAATTTATTTTTCGCCCTAATTAAGTCCTCGTAGTTAGGTAAGTCTTCTCTAATTAAGTCCTAATAGTTAGGTAAGTTTTCTTTTTCAAAGCAATACTTAGGTAAATTATTAATTGGTCGGTTTGATTTGATTTTTAGATAAAAATTATTTGAATCAAATATAAAATAAAGATATGATTAGGTTCAATTTTTTATAACAAGATTCAAAAATTGAATCAAAACCACAAAAATAATGTAATTTTTAAATTTTTGAATTTTGTGATTTTTTATTTAAGCAATTTTTAAAATTATTTTGATGATCTATAAACGTTTAATTCAATTTTGAACACTTTAATCAAGAGGATTGGAATGTTTATTATATAGTTAATGAAGTGTTAAACGATTGTTATGAAATCAATATTCTTAGCAACCCAATTTGCTACCGTTATGGATTGAGATATGTCATGACATAACCAGCAATCGAACCTCATCCCAGGAGCCTGAGATCATACATAACTCCCATGCCAAGCTTTAATATATTCCAATCGAGTGTTATTACTTATTGGAGCCCAAAGATTCGCTCTAGGCAAAATTCGATAAGATGACGTTAAAGGAATTAATTACTCGCATCCTTACTCCACAGAAACTCAAGTCCACTCCAACTCTATCCAGGTATGATTGGGGATTAAAAATCCAAAGAATTTAGGAATTAAAAATTACTGACTCCACAACTGTAAATGATTTAGTGTAATAGCGATAATTAATGATGTTCAGAAGAATCACTCTCGCATTCTGCTCAAGGTAATTAAGCTGCTGGAAATTTTTTTTGTTTTTTTTATAGATAAAGCTGCCTTATATTATTTCACTATTCATATGGGCAACAATACAATTGGGCAAAACATCAAACAAATAGGGACTAGCATGAGCCAAGCTATGGCCAACATTATTTGCTCTGTCTCTTAACAAAGCAAACATCAACGTTTGTGAAATTCAGAAGAAGTCTATCATATTTGATAATAATGTTACCAAATTCCGAATTATCCTGACTTTGACAGCGTATACAGTTTATCATTACCTCTGTCCATCTCCACTGTACTTTTATGATTCTTTATGATTCAACAATAACACCTTTAATTTAATCTTTAATTTAAGATAATTAAAATCGATGATAGATAAATTTAAAGATAAAAAAAAAATTAAATTAATTTTTTCTTTTAATTTATTATTCAGATTTTATTTTATTTTATTTTATTTTATTTTAATTTGATTTTCTAAATCTTTAAAATTGATTCAATTTGGTATTTTAGTTTTTTTTTTAATTCTCTAATTTTTAAAATTGATTCATTTTTAAAAAAATGTATATTTTGTGACAGTTAAAAATCACTTACCATGGTTTTAAACCACCACAAAGTGTAACTTTTATAATTTAGACTAAAAAATCAAATTGTATCGATTTAAAAAAATTAGAAAATTAAATAAAAAATAAATAACTAAGAAACTACTTTTATTTCTCAGATGTTCTAAGGCGAAGAGAAGAGTCAATGCCTCCCCCTCTCTGACTGTGGGTAAGCTGGAAAAGTACTATTAGATCTATGTATATTTCTCAAACTAAATGTAACATTTGTCAGTAGTTTCATGTGATAATATAATGATTGAGAAGAAGAAAAAAAAATAAATCCGTTAAATTGTGTATGAATTTACATATATTTTTATTAAATATATTATCCAAACCTATCATCAATGCATTTACAATAAAAATAACTTTTAATATTTTTTAAAAGTAAATTTTAATGTTTAAATATAAGTAACTTAAGTGAAATGAAAAATAATACTTGTTCACATTATATTTTTTATACTTAACAAAGTTAACATTGCCAATTTTTACATTTTTTAAGTTATCTCTTTTCCTTTTGTTTTACACGTTAACAATGTTTCTTTTTTCTACACATTCTATTTTATATATATATATATATATATACACACACAAAAATGTGATAGTTGAAATGGTAGTTTAAGATGATTAAGAGAGAAATTTTTTGGCTAATTGCAAAAATAGTTTGTGAAATGCATTTTTAGAAGAAAATAAAATAAAATATAAATATTTAATTGAAAAATTGGAGAAAATATTTCACTCTTCAAATTATGTATTCTAATTAATATTATAAGAGTATATTATTTATAAAATTTAAGAAGTTTAAACTACAATATTATTCAAAATTATTAAGAAAATGTATATCTGGCTAAGAATAATTTGAATATATTTTTTTAAAATATTTTTGCTATGGACTAACACCTAGATAAGGCCAGACTCTCTGATAGATCGAAGTCGGGTGAACATGTAATAGACCCAATAAGATAGTTGAATCATCCACTATTACACTTGTTAAACACAGTAATAGAACTACATTAAAAAAAACACACACAGTAATAGAACTATAAAAATAAAATATTGAATGACAACCCTTAGAAGTCAAGGAAATAGTTGGAACTGCATACCATTCCTGTATTGGCAAGAATGACATCACAATGCACGATAATGAACACAGTATATAGAGGTGTATAATATCACTAGAAATACATGTCATTATCCAATTTGTTCACCTCTTTTCTCACACTCTTGTTAACTTGAGTGTCACAGCCATTGCAAGTGATTAATTACTCCAAATTCTAAAGGAACAACAAGAGATATTCCTATCACCTAGCTAGACTAACTGTACTATATTCCCTATTATATGGACTGGTGCAAAACATATTTTAAAGTCAATATAAATATTATTTTTAAGAACAAGAAAAAAGTAAAAGGCATTAATTAATTCTAAAACATACTTTAATTAACTTGATATATAAAATTACAATGTTTTGATTTATTTATGTTTTCTTTCGGATTACATTTGTGAGGACCCAGCTGATTTCGTCACTAACTGCTCATGTCTAATTAATTGAATAAACATATTGCACCAAAAGGACAATAAATAATCATCAATGGATAAAATTGCTGATATGGAACGGATTACGTGCTTTAAAATTTCCAATAAGAAATAATTTCATAAGTCAGGATAAGTTTAAATTATTGTATAGAATATTAGCTGAATGAGTGACTCTTATATATAACTAAAAAAGGTACAATAATGTTGGTGGTTGCATTTTAGAATGGTTGGTCGACCTATTAGTGATTTTCCTTTTCATATTCTCGGGGTGCATTGGCTTGATTTGATTACTATCAAACACACAAGTATAACGTCACGCAAACACTTGCTGGCTTTTTCCTATTCGTGGTTTTCATACTCAAGTGCAATCCAAAGTGGGTTGCCACTAAGAATGGCTTTTGGGTCTCTCAGTTATGAAATATTTTTTAGATTTTAGATTCTCTACCACAGTGATACATGTTTTTGGCAAAACGGAAACGTCAAACATGGTAAGGGACTAAGGGGGCAGAAAATTTAAATGAAAAAATACGAATTAATGAGGATACTAGTCTTGAATCTAGATACTACCTCTCTATTTGATTGAGAAAGGAAATTAATTGAAATTTTGAATGAAAAAGAATAAATTTTTATTTTTATTTTTAACGAATATTTTTTTCTTTATTCTTGTTCAAATAAAAATAATATAACATTTCTATATAAAAAAAGAATACTATTGTTTTTTTTTCTTTGCCGTTCAAATATACACATGCCTAGTCGTAAAATATTAACTAAAATTCTTTTGTTATTTCTTTAATTCAGTAGCTGCTTCTGTAACGTCTTATTCTGGCGTCATTCGAACTCCTTCTTAGCCTACTGTCACTAATGATCGGTCACGTCAGCAACGTTTTTCTTTTTCTTAATTATTTAATTTGATTTTCAAATTATGTTAAATAATTTAATTTAGTCCTTCAATTTTAAAAAATGAATTAATTTGCTCTCAAAAATATTTTAAATAATTTCATTTAATAGTTCTTAAAATTTTGAGAATCAAATTGATTCATTTTTTTAAATTTGAGAATTAAATTAATTTATTTTTAAGAATTTAATGATTAAATTAAATCTTTTAAAAATTATGAGACTAAATTAAATCTTTTTAAGAACTTGATAACTAAATTAAATCATTTAAAATAATTTGAGGCCCAAATTAATAATTAAGCTTTTTTTCTTTTTTGTGTAACTTCATTTTTCTTATAAATAAGTAGATAGTCCATAATTAGACTCTAAACATCTTTATCTCAAGTTATCTCCTTTCAAAAGTAGTTTCTATTTTATTATATTACAATCAAGTATTGAGTGACTAGCTATTTTCAGAAGTATTTTCTATTTTAATATTATATTACAATCAAGTATTAAGTGATTAGCTATGTTATATATTTTCTCTATATAATCAAAAACTTAAAATGACATAATTTGTGTAAAACACAAAGAAAGATAAGAACTTCTCAAATAATAAGCCACAAATATAAGTCACAAAGTAAGAACTTCTCAAATAATAAGCCACAAATATAAGTCACAAAGTAGTAGAACAACCATTTAAAAGAAAATTACACAAATATCTCATGAGATTTTTAGAAATTACACAAGTGTTTCGTTTTTAAACTTACAAAAAAATCCACCTAAATGTTCACCATTTTATACACCATTTAATCTGTTGATATGAAAGAGTCATGTGCAACACATGACTTTTAATGATTTTTTTTCCCTCTAAAATACACCTTCCTTCAACCTTTTTACCATTGGATTTATGATTAAAAAAAGGGAGAAAATGAAAGACTCTAGCTCGTGGGCAATATAGAAGTCTCCATTGTTAGAGTAAAACTCGTGGAAACTCTTCTACCCAACTTTTTTTTTTTACGTTGCTAGGTTGTAGAATACATGAGTAGAAATTGCATTGAAATTAAACCCAAAATATATTGTGGAATACATTAGTTTAGTTATGCAATATGGTCTTGAGTTGCTGGTTGGAGAAGGATCCCTCCCTTCACACCTCTCTCAAAACTTACTCCAAAATGGAACAAAGACTATTAATTGTTAAGGGAAAAAGGGGAAGAAATAGATTCTAAAAACATGAAAATCAATTCTCTTTTCAAAACTGAAAAAAAAATTAGCACAATTAACTGATTCATTTACACGGATCTCACAAGTTTCAAAGATACATTTGATATGTGGTGATTGATATTATGATTTTGCTAGGACAAATATGTACAAAAATCGTGTTTGATGGTACAATTTAAGAGACGTTTGTTTCATATATATTTCTTACATTTTCAAGAATATTATTTTCATAAATATAACAAAGAATATTATTCTTAGATATTTTTAAAAAATATATGTTTTGTTACATTTTAATATTACTGAAAATATTTTTTTAAATTTAAAGTAATTTAAATAAAAAAAATAAAATTATATGTTTATCAAATAATAAATTTTTACATTTCCATGAAAATATTTTTTTCGCACCCCTCTTAATGAAAATATAAATGTAATAAACAAACGCTCCCTTTGTAATAATTTTAGTACAATATCAATTTGTAGGATGACTGGGCGTGACAAAAGGCTTCGGAGGGTGCTAATGTTCATGCTGAGTTAGTATGTGGACTGGAGGGGGTTTAGGGTTAGGGTTATAACACCACCAAACAAACTCTATACAAGGAGGGTTATAACACAACACCAAACAAATTCTATACAATTTTTTTAGTGAGATCTGAGAGGTTTGAGGGGAAAAAAAGGGAGGAAAGGTAAGATAAGAGATGGAGATATTTATGTAAATTCAAAAGCGAAAATATATGAAAATAAAGTATATTCAATACTAATGGAAGGTTTGTTTTAACAATTGCCTTTAACTAATAGATTAGTCTAGTATAAACTATTAGGACATTAAATCCTACCAATACAGATGAGGTTCATAAATCCTTCTTTTTTGTGTGTGTTCTTGGTAAGGATGCATAACGTTTGAATTTTAAAAATTAGCCAGGTCCATTTCATAAAAGCCCATCGGAACTTTTAAGGTCAAATAGCTGAAAACAACATCTCAACTTCGACTATTGCTTCCTGGACTTTTCAGTTGCTTTCAGCACTCCTTTTTTGTCTTTCAGAATGATCAATTCAAAATGTATAATTATATTTTGTAATGCACTTCCTTTTTTACTTTTGGAATGACCAATCTCGAAGGTAAAAAAAAAAAAAAAAACATCCCAGAAAGAGTGCAGAAAATAACTTGAGAAGTGCAAGAAGCAACAATCCTCCCAAAAATGGTGTGGTAAATACTACAATGTAACTCTATATTCACAACAATAATTTGTAGTTCTCGTTAAAAAAAACAAACAAACTAGTTTCTAGTTGCCTTCATTTCACATAAATCAAGTGACATATTCAATTTTCGAAATTTTCACAAAGGGACACAAAAAAAAAAAAAAAACTGTTCTATTTCTCTCGCTATCTTTCAATTAGTGATCATTTTTAACATGTAACCAAATAATGCAAACATAAGTTTAAATTTAATATGCTTTTAGTGTAGAATACTAGAATGTGTTAAAACTATGGGCAACCAATTGGTGATGCGGTAAATGATAAGCAAGACACATTTTTAGTATAAAAAAGCCTACCGTTGTTGTTACCATAAAAAAACAGAAGTAAAGAAGATAGAAGGAACAAAAATAGTTGAAAAATAATGTACTACATTTTATTACTTTTTTTTAACTACATTATCTGATGCTAAATTGGCACGCAAATGGTTACAAAATAACAGCATTTCACTAATAAAAACTTATGTTTTCTTCCTTTTCTCGTTATATCTCTGAACGCTTGGTATAAACAATTAAGCATCATTTTGCTCTTGCAATTTGAATTTAGTTTATAAAATTTAATTTGCAAACTAAAACAAAAAGATGTATATAATTTATATGAACATTTTCTGAATATTTTACGTTTATAATTTAAATCATTAGTTATAATCAATAAGTCTTCATTCAAATGGTATTGAACTTAATCTTTTTAAGTAATGTCTCAATGTAGTTGAAAGAAAAAATTAATATTTTGTATCAATAACATGTTGAAAAAAATATTTGTTATAAATATCATAAATAGTCATACATACACAGCATAGATGATTGAATAAATAATTATTTGACCACTTTTAATTATCTTTGACAATAACAAGTGATATTAAAAATAAAACGTGATTTATTTATTATCATACATGATCTAACCTCGTAATAAAGTAAGTTTTCTTGGTGCATCGTTTATTAACATAATCAAGATTAGTTTGATGAGTAAATAATATATGCATAAAATATTTTTATATTATTATTTTATCACAAATTATTATGTCTGTTAAATTTATTGACTTATATATTAATAATTTAAAAAGTTACATTTAACAAAAATTCGTATTAATTAATCGAGTGTACGTAAATAAAACTCTTAATTAATTATCTATTTTGTGGTCACTCATGCCAACATCCTATATTTCTTTGGTCTAGGAATCGTTTTTCTTTTCACCACAATGTGGATTTTACATGCACTCAAATAGGACAACCATTATTATTATTTTCTGCAAGACTGCAAGGTATCATTCTTCACTAATGGGAACACTTTTTTTAGCAGAGTTTTAAATCTTCGTTCACCATATTACAAGTAACTAACATTTTCTACTATACGCTACTCTGTCAATTGCACTTTCATTATTTGAAATCAAATAATTAATATTCTATGTGACAAGGTTGATTAGTTTGATGAGTAATTAATTATTTTATCCTGAAAAAACATAATAATTTTATTTTATTTTTATATACACATAAAAAACACTTTCAAAATTAAAACATAAAAGAATGGAATTTGTTATCTAACTTATGATAGATGGGATTAAAAAAAAATTGACAATTTTTATTTAATTTGTACTTAATGTGAGTTAACTTAGTAAGAATCATGCAAACATGTTTCAAACATCAAATATAGTCGGCTCTATAATATGAAACTAAAAGTTTTTTTCTATAACACAAATTTTATGTATATTTTTCTTTGTATTTAACAACTATCGAAAATAAAATTTCAGTTTTTTTCTATCAAGTGCTTATAGACTTATCATAACACAAATATTATTAAAAAAATTAAACTACAAAAGAAACAAAACTTGTGAAACATAGATTGGTCACCTGTCGCATGAAGCACCTAACCAATAATAAATGTGGGTATGAATCAGATTATTTATTCAATTTTATGGAGGACTATGAAAAAAATGATTAAACATACATAAAAGTAACAAAGAAAATACTATTCACATTCTTTATGCAAACTTTAGGTACTATAACATTTAAGTAATGTTTTTGTTCTATGTAATTTTAACAACATTCTTTCACTTAACTTTACAATGCAATTCTTTAGAATGTGTTATTTAATAATTGTCACAATCCTGTAACTTTATTTATTAGCAAAAAACAAATGAAAGTTATCGTTTTAGGATTTTTATAGTGGCTCACAATTAGGCAATTGTTGTTGATTACCATAACATAAACATTATAAAAACTACAATCATGTGAAACATAGATTATTTGTCTTGTGATGCAACTCACCAATAAAAAATTTGAATATGAATAGAAAATTTATCCATCTATTTATGCATGACTATAAAATATGATTGAAGCTGCTAAACAAAAGTAACAAATACTAGATTATTCACGTTCTATCTCCTAACTCTGGTATTAAAACATTTTAACAATGCTTTTTCTCTATATAGTTTTGACAACATCCTCTCATTTAGTATGACATTATAACTCCTTGGAAGATTATTTAAAAATGCATCACTTTATTTATAAGCAAAAATTAAATCAAAATTATAATTTCTAAAACTATTTATGGGTTCGCAATTGGCTACTTGGGAGCTACTCATGCTGCACAATTTTTGGAATTTGGTCACCTAATGTGTCATAATAATATATGGAAGTCTTTATAGAAAAATTATTTATTTTGCTTAAAATTAAGTTTTATGTATATTTTCCTTTTCATTTAACAACTATCAATAATAAAATTCCTTTTGCTATCAAATGTTTATGAACTTACCATGAAACAAACATTATAAAGAATCAAACTACAAACTTGTGAAACATAAATTACTTGTCGTGTGATGTAACTCACCAATAATAAAATTGAATGTGAATCAAATTATTTAGTTTTATATTTTATGAAGGATTATGAAAAAGTATTAAAGTTAAATAAAAGTAACAAAAAATAGTTTATTCACACTTGCTAAAAATCTGAGTACTAAAATATTTTAATAATATTTCAATTCTATGTAGTTTTGATAACATTCTCACATTTAACATCACAATATAGTTATAAGATTAATTAAATCAAAATTATAATTTCAGACTTTCTATTAGTAACTCACAATTGACCAATTACTTACCGCTTATATCACATAAAGTTTTAAATTTGACCAATATTTTGGTTACAGATTGAAAGGTAGAAGGCGTCACTTTCAATCATGGAAGATAAGCTAAAGAAACATGTCACAAGGGTAATAGACAGTTTAGTCCGAACGAGTTCAACTTAAAACTTAGAAAATATTTTCACAATAAGTGTTTTTCTAAAAAATTAAGTCTTGTTTATTTCATTGCAATTTCGTGTATATATAAGCAACTAACTTTTAATTATTCTAAATACATTATTAACTGCAATTATAAATACTTTAATTCCTAATAGTACAAATGAACAAATATCAAGACTATCAATCACTAAACTAAAAAAAAAAGTAAAAAATAAAAGAAATACAACTTTATTTCACATCTATTAAGATTATACTAATAATTAATATTCTATGTGATACGATTGATTAGTTTGATGAGTAATTAATTATTTTATCTTGAAAAATATAATAATTTTTTATTTATTTTATAAACACATATAAAAAAACACTTTCAAAGTTAAAACATAAAAGAATAAAATTTGTTATATATTTTATGATATAAAAGAAAAATATTATTGAACAATAAAATCACCGCGAATATTTTTATAAAAACGCCGAGACACTTCGTCCATACACAACGTTAAGTATTCCCTTATCCATAAATTAATACTAAAAAATCTTCGTGCGTACTGCGTGAGTCCCGTTTTAATTTAACAATAATATTTCAACAACCTCTCCTACTGTCTTTGGTTAGTCAATCCAAGTTAAGCCAGGGTGGTGTAGTGTAAGTAACCATGGTTGGAGAAGATAATCACAGGAACAGTCATAGTTACACGCGTGAGACATTTCACACGTGTGCCGAATCCTTTTTTTTTTTTTTTTTAAGCAAGAAGCGGCATTAATGCTTGAAGATTTAAAACTTGACTTTCTGGTGAAGACCGGGTAATTAATGAAAGTCATTCTATCGGACGGGAAAAATGAAGTATTTTAAAATTAACTAAACCCACACTTGTCCTTACCTGCTTCATTGGGCAGCCCGTAACGCAGCATTTCCTGTGTTGTGACGCTGCCCGAACTGCCCGATTCTTGGCTGAGAAATTACGAGCATTCGGTCTCCAGTACCTGTGTGTTTTTCCTTCTCTCTCTCTTTCTCACTGACCTCTGATATTTCTATATTTTGGTGCTCTGTTTCTTTACGATCAGGATCCAACGGTCCAAAATGTTCGGGGCTTGTGCTGCTTGTTTTCCCAGGTTTTAGAGCTCCAAACCTTCAGATCCAACTCATTCGTCTCCAGATCTTCCTTCCTGGTAAGCTCTCAAGCCTTCTTCTTCTTCAATTATCGCTAATTCCACGTTTTCTCTTTCTGCCGTGCTTTCTTAACGATACTTTCACCTTTGTCTTCTCTTCTTTCACTATCTAACGTTGTAATTGCTGCTTCTCGAAAGTTTTTAGCTGAAACTCTTCCTCTCACCACGAGCTCGCTCTCTAGTTCGCGTTTCACGTTAAAAGTTAAAACCAAATTATTCTACTTTCTCTTACGCTTTCCGAATTTGCTTCGATTTTATGTGAATTATGCTTCCCCTCGTACTCCACCTCGTTTATTTTTTCATGTTTTTTTTAAGGATTAATTTTTTAATTTTTTTTAACAAAATTGTTTCATCATTAGTGACTAGTGTCATAGTTTTTGGTACTTTGGGAAACAAGATCAGCTACTGTCATGATTTTGCAGAAGATCTAAATATGGTGATATCATTTAGTTTTATTTTTGTAATAATAATTATTTATTTATTATTTACAGGATAACGTTTTCGGGTTCGAGAAGGCACTTGTTTGTTTGTCGTACGAAATGGAGACTAAACAGAGTTCGGTGATGGTTACGCTCAGTTACGGCGCGTTGACGTGCGCCGCGGAAGTTCTCGCGACTTTGCTAGCTTCTGCTGTCGTCAAAGCCACGCTTTTGGCCCCGGTGAGTCACTCTCTCTGCCTTCGTCCCTCCGAAACCTAATTTCTTTGAAGTCTAAAAAGAAAAGTCTAAAAAGCTAGAGTAAGGTCTAAAACTTTTACAAGATCTAACGTTATCTATATATCTTTTGAAAGCAATTTGTGTTATCGCTCGAGTTCATGTTTTTATGGTCTAAAGCAATTATGGGAAGTTTTTTTTGGTCTTTGTCAATATGCGCTTATTCTACATGCTAATATGCGCGTGTTGGATGATGAATCACCTCACCGAGTCTTGGGATTTTTTTTTTTGGGGGTAAGTTATGCGATGTAACCTTATCCTTGCCCATACTAGGCCCCGGCTTCCGTGCGCCGGTGATTTTTAAGTAACTTTTTGAGTTTGGCGTTTGCTAACGTATGCGCTTTTTATTTTCACCTTTTAGCTTTTATCTTCACCAGGCAAAGTGAAAAAATAAAATAACCCACAAAAAAAAACCCTTAACAAGAGTTGGTGTTGCCGTTGTTCTTTTGTTTGTTTCCTCTTGCGGAACTGGGTGGAAGATATGAAATGCGGTTGAGGGATTAGTTTAGTTCCGAATTTTTACCAGGTGGGGCCCGGTTCAGAATAAAATATCTTTTTGCCATGTCTGAGGGTGTAAAAGTCAAAAGTCAAGGAAGCGGATTCGTATGGATTATTCGCTTGGATATGCCGTTGAGCGTAAAGCACGCTTCACGAACACGTGTCGCTTTTGTGTTGCTGCTTCCTGGCATTTTGGGTGGGAAAAAAGGTAGAATCTTATACGATGGGACATAATCGTAGTATCCACTGTCTTAACTGTAAACAGTGTCAGTCACTTATGTTTATGTAGCGCATTATAATATTATAAAAAAATTAGTAGGAGGAATATTTAGTATTGTCGTATTTAACATGCATTTTACAAGTCTATAAAGTATGAATATATATATATATATATATATATATATATATGGCAGTATTTAATAGTAGTACTTACATTTTCCTTTCTTTATATGTATAATTAATAATTACAAAAGAATCTGTTTGTTTTCAATATGTTTTAAGTACAAAAAAAATATTGACGTATGAAATAATGTGTGAACGTATTACTACTGTCTAATTCGTTATGATCAAGAAAGGTTGTTATTATTATCAGTACTTGAACGGTTTAACCGGTACAAAACTGTCGTACAGGGATTATCATTTATATTCTGAATTAAAATAAAGTTAATAAACAATAACGTGTTTTTATTTTGTTTATTCAGAAATAATAAATGTCAAATTATTAGTAATAGATATCAGTAGTGATGCAGTAAAAAAAAAGATATCGGTACTGATAGAGCATATCAATTTTTTTTTATTTATATTTTTAGTACCAAAAGTCTGAAAGGTGTTGATGGATTTATCATTGGATTTATATATCACTAATTTCAATTAATTTGAATTAAAAGTGTTATTACGTAGATATTGAGTACCAAAAGCTTTTTATTCTTGAGGGAAAAAGTGAAATTCGTTTTGTTTATATATTTTGATTTAGTAAACCTTTCAAAGTAATAGCTTGATGCAATTTGTGGGGGAGTTTAATTTTATTTTTTTTAGCATCATGGTGTTAAATAAATTGAATGGCTTTCACCAAACAAAATATAACAATATTGTTTAAGGCATATATATATCGTAAAATAAAGGAGAGAAAAGTAACGCACTAACGCAATGTATAACATGATAATTAATTTGAGGTTGGTGGATTTGTATGTCCCTAACTTTTCTAAGAAACAATAAGTTTGGTTCATTTGTTTGGCTTTTATTTGAATTTTCAACTATATAAAAGGATTTCAAATCTAAAATGAGATACATTTGTAGTATATGTTAAGATGAAGATTTGCATTTCATTAATTTGATGGCACAGAGGATGTCATTATTCTTTGAAGAGGGGTAGTATCGATTTTGAATTCTGACTTTTTAATCTCGGACTCTTGATATTTTAAAATCAAATTAATTCAAATAAATTAAGGTGAACTCATAAAGGGTTAAAACTCGTGACAAAATTCAAACTCGCGACTTTTGTGAAGGAGTTATCAAACTCCTCACTTAGATTTGAATTCTGAATCTTATTAACAATAATACACACAATTTGAGAAAAATAATCTGCAACTCAATCAGTCAATCGTGACCAAAGAAATACACCTAAATGTCTTCCTTTTTTAATTACTTAATTAGAATTGAACATTTTTTTGGCTTATCTATGTGTCAATTTGGATGCTTCGGCTATTATTATCTCCTTGGTTCATTTGTCTTAACAAAATGGATGCAGGATCTCTACCGGCTGCTATTGACCAACACGCCTACAACCAAAGGAGAGAGCAAAACTCAGAGTCAAGGCAAGCAACGTGATGCAGAGGGAGAAGACGGTAACGATGATGAAGGTGACGATGATGACGATGGAGATGGTGGATTTGGAGAGGGTGAAGAGGAGTTGTCATCTGAAGATGGAGGTGGATATGGCAACAATTCCAACAACAAGAGCAACTCAAAGAAGGCACCCGAAGGTGGCGCAGGTGGAGCAGAAGAGAATGGGGAAGAGGATGAAGATGAAGATGGCGACGATCAAGATGATGAGGATGAGGATGATGACGATGACGATGACGAAGAAGATGAGGTAGGTGAAGAAGAGGATGAAGATGGTGCTGAGGACGAGGAGAATGAAGAGGATGAGGAAGAGGAGGACGAGGAAGCATTGCAGCCCCCAAAGAAAAGAAAGAAGTGAATTTAGTTTAGTCAAGCCTCCCGTTTGTATTGTTGTGTACGAATTTGGCTTCTAACTTGCATGTTTTTACTTTTTTGGGTACTAAACTTCCATGTTCTTATTTAGTTTATAAGGAGGCTTATGTAGGACATGTTTTAATTGATATCTATGGTACCATTGCGTAATTAGAATGCTACATTATTGAGCAGTCAATGCTAAATTTAAGAGAGGAAAACTATGATCTTGGTTTTGACTTGAGCCTACTCCCTCTCCCTTGATTGACTCTATTGATAGTAAGAGGTCGTATAGTATGTCTAGAATGCAAGTATCCTTTATCTCTAGCTATTGGCAGTACTTGCTATTCTTGAAATTTCTAGCTTAACTCATTGCTTGGGCCTTTGGGGATCCATTTTTATGAGCTTGCGGAGAGCTCTCTATTTAGCAGACACTAGTGGATTATTCGGGCCTGACTGCTAACTCTTCTAAATTAAGTGGGCGATATGGTTCACCCACCCGTACTGATAATCTAATGTCAAAATCTCCAACAAATTAGGTAGGATATTATAAGAGTTTAATGCCTATCTATTTACACTGTAAAATAATTTTGTATTATTATTTAATAATAAATTATTATTTAAATTATTTTAAAAATTAATAAATTTATCATAAAAGAATAATTATGATTGAATGAATTTATAAATTTTGTATAATTCTTTTTCTCTATTATAATTGTTACCTTACTGTCTTGTTTACAAGTCAACGGGTTACTATAGTTTGGACTTTTTGGCTTAAAATAGGATGGAACCAAAATTGCATATATACTTACTATTATTAAATATTTTTTCCCATATTATGTATAATTTTTTTGCTGAATATATATATATATATATTATGTAATTATTAGTATTAATATTTAATACTATTTTTGTTAAATTAAAAATTTAACAATTATAAATATAAATACATAAGGAGGATAATTAAAAATATATGATATTAATATTGAATATCAAATTTAAATATTTTAGTCACTAAAATTGATATATTTATATTTATGTAAAAGTCACACACATTTGAAAATGTATTTATATCATCGTTCAACACGTAAATCAATTAACATATAGGTATTTCAATTGAAACCATCAATTAGCAAAACTGATCATTTTATACCTATATTTTACCCATAAAACTTGAAAGACCATGGTTAATTTTGAAAATTCATTCTTCATTAATTGAATGTTTAATGATAAGTAGTAAAATGAAATGCTTTCGAATATAACAAAGTGAAATAAATTTCCACTTTATTATCTATATATATATATAGATAGATATATTGTTTTATGCGACATTCTCTAAGAAAAGAAAGAAAAATATCAATGAATGTAAAAATTGTAACAATTTCACTTCCATCCATTTCTCCAAGCTTCTCAGTTTTGTGACCAGAGGCATATTCAAAAAAAATTGTTAGTGGAAATAATAAATAGTTTATAATATTATCACACAAAAAAATATTACCAATTATCACAAAATATGTAATATCGTGATAAAAATCTAAAATATTTATGCTTTTATAATTATAATAATATTTTATGCGTTTTCATATTTTGAAAGTATTTTATAAATTTTTATTGTCAACACTGTAAAAATTAAAGGGATAACGAAGTAAAATTGGTATAATTTTTTCCTTATATTTTCTTACATTCACTTTAAAATATTCATCTTACTAAGATAATATCTATTTTTCTATAAGGCATTTTTCTATTACACATATACAAATAAAAAATCTTGTGGGAACTATAATCTGGATTAGTCGATGTTAGTTATTAATCTTTATTCTCTTTAATTTTGATATGTTTATTTTTTTTATATGTGCCTTTGCTTTTATATCTTGAGAATATTAATTTTTAAATTGTTTTTAATTTAACAGAATTAAATTTTTAAATGTTTTATTTATAAATATAATGTTTTTAAAACGAGTTAGAAATAATTAATTTAATTTACTTAATAAAATAAAATTATTTTTGAAATGTGAATAAGATATAATTCATATTACAACCAGTCAATTATACTTGACAAAAAAAAAGTTATATAAAAGTTTTCATAAATCTATTTTGAGTGAGAAATGGTTTTGTTGGGTACTTGGTATTTTGGTAGAAAAACAAACCGTGGAAGCAACCCAACAGCCAATGGAAAATTTAGTTGTTTAGTATATGTTATACTGAACCGGTCAATGGTCAACCTTAAGTCCTTCTTCTTAACTCTTTATTTCTTTCTTTCAAGTTTCATGTCTTTTCCTCATTTCATTCTTCTAACTTTCTCTCCGTTTACTTCACTTCATGACGGATTCTTCTCCTCTTATCCCTCCCTCACCAGTCACAGTCACGGAGATCGACCTCGAAGAGGGACCCTCCGAACAAATTCAATGCCGGATTTGTCTTGAAACTGATGGTAATTTTTCTTTAATCTCATGTTTTTTTTCGCTTTCAGGTTAGGGCTAGGTTAGATCATTCATTTTGTTTGACTAGAAATGGACAAGTCAACTTCAAGTTCATATTATTGGGATTTGAGCTTAAATAACTTTAATCGAGCAATTGTGTTATTGTTCTTGTTAGTTCCTGTTTTAACTTATTTGTTATCAGAGTGGCGTTTCTGGCAGTTATGTATTTACTGCCTGCAAATATGTTGAAGCTTAACATTTAGATGTATTTTCATGTTTTGTTCCTCTCAGGTAGAAATTTCATAGCTCCTTGTAAGTGCAAAGGTACGTCAAAGTACGTACATAGAGAGTGTTTAGATCATTGGCGAGCCGTTAAGGTAAGGATGCTCTCTCCCTTTAAAATTCTATTCAAATTTCAACACTGTGTAGTGTGTTGTTCTATAGCCATATCAAGAAATATTCTATGTCCAGTGAGCATTGTGTAACAACTATGAGATTTTTAAGTTATAAATTTGCTTGCTAGAGGGTGACAACTTCTATGTACTATCTCTGACTCAAGACTGTTTTTGGTGGTCTGTGTACTTTTTGTTCAGCTGATCAATTAAGCATTGTGCATGTTAAGTTGTCCTGTGCTTATCAAGTGAAAACTCTTGTTATTGTAAGAAATGAAAACTATAAATCTGGACTATAAGATTATATTTGAATGATCAAGATTAAAAGATGGACACACATGCCTTTTTTAATTGGTCATGTGATATCTTGACCATCCATGCATGATTTGGATTTATAGTTCTGATTTTAAATAATAATTAAAGATTTCTCACTTGATACGCCTTATAGACACTCATCCACATGCAAGCATATCACTGACAATCTATAGGTATATAATATATAAGCACTTGCTTCCTGAATTTTATCACTAAAATTTGTATGTGAAGAAGAAGAATGTTGCTCTTTCCAGTGCTTGACCCAATATAAATGTAAATTACTCAATGTTCTTGCAGGAAGGGTTTGCATTTGCCCACTGCACTACTTGCAAGGCTCCATACCATTTGCGTGTTCATGGTGCTTATAGACAATGGCGTACTTTCAAATTTCGGTTTTTTGTAACCAGAGACATTTTGTTTATATTTCTGGCTGTTCAGCTTGTAGGTGAATTGTTTTGATTCTCCTAGCCATATAGATGCTTATTCATATATAATTAATGAATTCCATGTAATGTTCTAATTCTACATGGCAACACCTTATTTCTTTTGTCTGCAGGTCATTGCTTCACTAGCCTATTTGGTTTACCAAATAGATGGTTACGAGCAGTATTGGCTTCGTCTTGTTTGGGGTTTTGGTAGTGAGCTGAGCTTTTACTATATATGTGGTAAATTGCTATGGACTTGAGCAGTAGTCATCAAAATGCTTATAGCAAGTATTACTGTTACTATTTTTTTTTTTGTTGGGTGGTAGTGGTGGTAAATTTTGGTATTGTTTAATTTCTTTTATTCGCAGTTGTTTTATCCATACATAGGATGATGCTGGCTCTGTTGTTGATTTCATTTTGGTTTTGTCAAATGTAGGAGCACTGGTGTTTCTTGTGTTGCTTGGCCTGTCTGGGTGCTTTATTACTTGTTCTGATCCAAGAATTCGCAGTGATTTGGGTCAGCCTTGTCGAGAAATATGTCTTTGTTGCTGTCAACCTAGGTAATAGCTCTGCTTTTAAATATTCATGAGCCTTTGACACTGTTAAAACATACAAGTATACTCATAAATCTTAACAACTTCTTGAATCGTCATATATTTACTTTTTGCTTTTTTAAAATACATTTTATGATCCAGAAACTATGCTTGGATAATTTCTATTATATTGGAGACCCTAATTTGCACTATAAGGAATACTTGTGAACTTCAGCTTTTTAAAAAACATAAAAATGTAGCTCTTATTTAATACATCCTTGGACATGCTAAATATAGAAAGAATGATGTTTCATGGTATATTTGAATTTTGAAGTATATGTCAGTAGAAAGTCTGTGATCCACAATGGTAGTGACTAAGGTTGGTATTGTTTGTTTTCATTGCAGAGTTTGTGCTGACCGTCATTTGCATGGTACTCCTTATATGTATGGTACTCCTTATATGTCGAGTGATTGCAATGCATGCTGTGATAATTGTGGAACTGAATGTTGTGGTTGCACTTGCATGAGAGGTTCTGAGGACGAAGCAGGGCTACCATTATTATTCATTATGGCTTTGATTTTTCTGGTACTCTTTGCTGTACTTGGGATATTTTACAGTGTATTAGTGGCTACAATGATAGGACAACGGATATGGCAGCGTCATTATCACATACTTACCAAAAGGATGCTAACAAAGGTGCCCGTGCCTTACTTTATTGTCTTTTGCACATTCGGTACAGTGCAGTTAACCTTCAATTATTGTTTCACTGCAGCTGCTGAGTCAACTTAATGCCTTTTTTATTTGTGCAACTAGCCCATTTAGTGATTTCCTTAGTCTACTAAGGAACTTATATAGAAATTGCTGCCAGATGTAATGAGAAGGTTTTCTGTTTGTTTGGCCTTTAAATCCAAGATAATATATATCTGCTAATATTTTATTATTATGGGAGGAAAAGGCTATATCCTCTTTCTTTCTTCTTCTTTAGTTGAGTCATTTAGACTGTATAGCGTTAGAGTATTATTAACTGAAAGTATTGTTTTCTGATGGTTCATGAGAAATTTACTTTTGTTGACTTGATGAAACTCAGGAGCCCAATGCAGTGACTGGTGTTAAGGGCACAGTAGTGTTGCAATTAAGTCATGGCCCTAAGATATGGGAGGGATATTCAAGAAAAGGGAAAAGTGGGACACGTAAAGTTGTAGGGAGAGATGCCATTATGCTGAGTGAAAATTGGGTGGGGCCCGAAGCAGTAGAAGATGGGAGGTGGTTATGAAGAGTGCAGGATCGTAGCTGAGGGAAGGGTAGAGCAATTTGGTTTATCAGCCTTAGGCTTGGGCAGGAAGTTTCATCCATCTTCTCGTGATCTTCATAGCCCTGTTTTGATTAACTTCTTAATAAACACTTATAAAAGAAGAAAATAAGAAAGTGAAATGACATAATGAATTAAGCTTTTTTAAGTTAAAATCAACTTTTGGATAGGTTAAATGTGACAGTTTCTATAGAAGTTTAAGTGTATAAGTTGATTTTAACTTATAAAAGTTTACTTCATCTTCTTATTCTCTTCTACTTTAAATGCTTACTAAGAAATTTATCCAAACATGACCCTATTTTTTCTCTCTTCTTGAATATTCTGCTTAATTTCATTTTTAACTGATATACTTTGTGTTTATCAATTTGAGTTCAATATAATCTCCTCTATATCACTTTTTTTTTGGGTTTGTATTAAGCTTATACTGAATTTCATGGACTCAAAATCATCTTGCAGTCTAATATTCAAACTGTTTGGGGCATCTTTTTCCCTCCACTGTGGGTAGTGTAAATCTGGCACACTGAAACAGTGATTTTTAATATTGATATTCCCATGTATGAAGTTAATTGCATACTTGATAGGTTATTAAACTGTACTCTTGAATATTCAACCATCATCTTGAGTTCTTGATTATGAAACTGTTTTGTTTATCATAGGAGTATGTCGTTGAGAACATTGATGGAGAGATAGCAGGGCCTAATTGGACTCCTCCACCCCTCCCCCAGGAGCATGTACAGCAGCTGAAAACATTGGGCCTCCTATGAGTTTGAAGGAGTCATCTACCTGCTGAGGAGAATGACAGTAGCGGTAAAGTGACACCTTGCTTCGTAGTTTGGTCCTTGTCAGGGAGATATGCAGTTAACTGATAAAATTATGAGTCATTTAAGTGACTCATCTCACTTAGGTTTGACTTGTATAATTGTTCTAGATTGTGGAAATTTGTGAATTTCTGTTGTGTCTGCAAATTTAAAGAAATGGAAGGGAAAATTCTAAGAATATATCTAATTACAAATATACAGTCCAGGATCTTGATATGTTTTATATTAGCATTAAATCAACCTTGCTATGTACGGATTTTCTCTCAAAACTTTAGTCATTTACTTTTTATTATTTTATTTTGCTACAAAATTTTAAATTGATTTATCATTTGATATAGTATGTTATTATTAATCCTAATTGCTAACATCCTAACATTTATAATTATTTTAGAGTTTAAATATACTTTTAGGTTTTTAAAATATAGTCTCTTCATTTTTTTAGACTTTTATCAGGTTGTTTGTAGGAAAAAAAGTAAATGATTGTTACATTTTTTAACCAGTAGAAATGAAAAATATTTAAATATAAATTAATTAATTCTGAGAACATGTTTTCAAATATTCAAAACATTTTTAAGCCATTTTTAATATATAAAAGTTTAATTAATGATAACAATCAAGTTGAAAACATTAATTAAGTTTTTGGTTCTTACTGTTTTTTGCTAATTTTACTTTTAGTTTCTCAACAACATTTATAGTGCATTTAGTCCCTATATTTGTAGTCTGTTAATAGTTTTAGTCTTTACTGTCATGCAAAAACATATTAACTTGTGATGTAAAGTTGATCTTGTTAATTTAGTGATTTGTTATATCATTAAGTAATTTGATAGAGAATTTACATATAATTTTAAAATAGTTATAAATTCTGGAAATTAACTTCAGGAATGTCACTGAAACAATACTTTAGAAAATCTTCAAGTAACATTTTAAGAATTATTTTTTGAATTTCTATCATCTGTGACTAAAAAGGTCAAATTTACTGGAGAAGACGATGGTAGTGAAGGAGAAGAATGTGTGGGAAAATTCACCAAAAAAAAAAAAAGAATGTGTGGGAAAGAATAAATGAGAGAAGAAATGTTAGTAGACAAAGAAAAGACAGGAGAGGAAAGTAATAGGGAAAGAGGGAGGATGTGTTTATGAAGGAGAAGTGAGAGGGAAGCAGGGAGGGTATTTGGGTATTTTAAAATTTACAAAATAATATGTGTGTAGAGAAAAAGGAATGCAAAAAGATAGGGCTTCAGTAAATTTTTAGCTCATAGAAACAAATTTTTTATGATGATTTTTTTAAAACCAAACTTTATAAATTTAGTGACTGTACAACCAAACTTTTTTTTTTTTTAGGAGAACCTCCTGCAGCTCTAAAATGAAAGCCAGAACATCTAATGATGTGTTTCGAAACTTGTTTCACCGGCATCGAATGAACCGTTTTCACACTTTAATGCAAAAACATAGAAGGATAGGAGTTGTAGGAATACAAACACGTACTAATTTCTTGGGCATATTTTGTTTAAGAGCATGTTTTTTATTTTGTTTTTAAAAGTTTAAATAAGAAATAGTGAAAACAGAATAATGATTTTTTTTTTACTATTTCTTATATAAACTTTTAAAAATAGAAAATAAAATTAAGATGATATTTTGATAGTTAAAAAAAAAAACTTTTTTCAAATCAAACAATTATTTTTCTTTGCCGTCTGTCTTCCTTCTACTCTCCAATCATAGGCCCTACGACTCCTTGCTTCTCAAGCTGTTGCTCGTTGGTGTTGGTTACATGTCTTCTGTGGCAATTGCCACGTCACCAGTTTGAGAAAGTTAAAGATTTAGGTCTGTTTAAATAATCTTTGTCATAAACACTTTAGAAAAAGGAAAATAATAATGAAAGGCGAATACCAAAAAAAAGTGCGACGAAGGCATTGTACAATTGATTTTATTTAACGAGTTTACAATAATTTTCTACAATTTTTTTGGGGTCAAATTTTTTTCTCTTTTCTCCTTCCTAAATTGTAAAATTTGTTATACAAAATTTATGTTCATTGAATACTATCCATGTGAAAGTTCCCAACAATCAGCGAGTTGATCATACCCTTCTTTGAACCGTACGAGCACGTCCTCTGTCATCCTCCCACCGCACTTACGGCTCTATACCCCAACCCAACGTGCTCTGGCCCCGGTCCTCCCTTTCTATTCCTCATCCATATTTAACATATAAAATTGAATAATCAGAGCCGAAATGGGATGTTGACCCAGAAGGAATGGATAGCGTTGATTAATGATTTTTTACTTATCATATCACAATAGAATTGAATGGCCACAACTTTCTGGCGTTGCAGGTGATCCTGAGCGAGATAAGGGAAAAGAGAAAAGGCTGAATCATGTTTTCTTTTTTGCTCAATTTTCACAATAATAATTCTTAAAAAGAAAAGCAAAAAGTACATAATATCTTGTTAACAAGTATTTTAAGGAGATGTTAGAATTTTAAAAATATTTAAAGGAAGAATATAAGATTGAGTATATTAAGAATTTTAAAACTTATATACTTTATTTAGTACTATATGCTATATTTAAACTCTTGGTAAGCGTAGCAAGAAACTGAGAATACTCGATGGAATATGCTAATAACTTGAAGGTATCTAAAAAGATGAAGTAACTTTTGTGAATTACCAAACTTGAAGCCTTGAACGGATGAAGTGATGAAGGAAAAGAAAGGACAAAGGGACCACTAAGGTGCGCTTTTCGCGTCTGAAAATAGTAATAATTGATCGAAAAGAGACTTGGGCATGTCACATGTGCATGTTGGATACCATAAGCTGAGCTGAGATCAAGTGACCATGTTCTGTCTCTACGCACATACATACACCGTTACATTACATGGCCCCTGCCCCACTTTTCAACTTTTCATCATATTCCACATTCAATGGGCGCCCCCACTAACCTAAATAAAATACCATCAATTCTCAAAACAAGCCATGATAATAAGGCAAATACTACTGGGTGTTATCAAGAAATTGGTGAACAAAGATTTTTATTGAGATGCTTAAAATTATGTTATGGATGATTTTATTTAAAATTTATAATATTTTAAAAAAAATTAACTAATATTCTAAAGATATTTTTTTTAGCGAAACAGCTAGTAATAAATAATAATAATAATAATAATATAGAAACAAGGTGCCCCACCCACAAAAAGTGTATTGAGAAAACAGACAAACCGAACCCACCGGCTGCAAGCAACAGCAACAACAACAACAACAAATTCACCTCATTCTTATCCAAAACTGTTAGTTGAGACTTCCTATAAATTGCTTTTGTCAAGCATAGAGCGAAAAGCAAAGAGCAAATCAACAACCTTTTAAGCACAGTGAGAGAGGTATACGTACGAGGATGTCTGACATTGCTATGTTGGTGGCGGAGGAGTATGAGAGGAGGGTCAAGAGTTTAAGAAAGGCCGGTGGTGGTGGAACCGGAGTGGGGGAATTTGACATGGTTTCTTGTGTTTCGGTGATGGTGTCCAGGCTCAAGGAAAAGAAGCAGCTTGTGCAATGGGTTTTGGAGCCCAAGACCCAAGTTGCTATGGCTGCTTCCAACAGCTTCTTCTCTGCTTAAACAACTCATTCATCAACTCCTCTGGACTCTGATGTGGTTGGTGTTTGATTGTTGCAACGAATTGTTATCTAGTTTTTTCATATTCTAATTTTCATGAAATATTGTACATAGCTATGTTTTGGATTCAAATCAAAGGCAAAGCATAATTGTGTTTAGAGAGTTTTTCCGGCCACAATATTCGTGCCCTCTTCCCCTCCGCTTTCTCTGTTTCCTTGGACGTTAAATTTAGAAAACAACATCATTGCTAAGTATTTATCTGTTTTGATTATATTTATTGGAAAACTTGAGTATAGTATTTTCTTCCATCGGTGTGTTTGGATTAAATCCAATTTTTCTTTTCACCATAATTAATTTCAAATTCCAAGCTGAAAGTCAAAGAATAAAGAGTTGCCACCATTTTTAAAACTTTTCACCATAATTTTGTGGGGCTGAATCAATTCTATTAACTGTTCAAACACACTATTAGTAAAATTTCTCAATCAAATCAATTTTTTTCGTGTACGAAGATATCGAACTCAATTCATTCTAATCAACCTAATAATAGTGTTATGAAAAAGAGTTATGTTTGTATTTTTCTATTTTTATAAATAAATAAATATAAAAGTATGCCCTGTTTTTTTTTTTTTTTTTTTATACTTGATTTTGCAGGATTTGTTGTTTTCATTTCGGTGGGCGACCCTAGACCCTAGTCCAATTGAGGAGATTTTGTTTTTATTTTTATTTTTTGTCGACGATTGGAACATAAACTTGCAAAGAAGTGAAGGCGGTTTAACTTTCACTTGCACGCATTTCAGCAAGTTTGGCGTTGGCGACAACTAATAGTCTAACTATTCCTTAATGTGGGTAACAAACAATCAAACATATGATGTAATCTCCTAAAATATAGGATTTTAAAATATCTCTCTTGGTAAAAGTATACAAAAAGATTACATAAACGATGGTGGTATATAACTCGTTAAATATCTCTCTTAGAAAAAGAGTTCTGTTTATATATAAAGATTACCAATAATGAATATATAAAGAAATTCGTAAAGAGTAGGACAAATCAAGTACAACAGAAAAAGAGTTCTGTTTAAATAATCTTTTTGTACTATGAACCACACTGTCTGAATGGGTTGCTAAGGCTTGATGTATTGGATCTTGGAAATGCATCACGCGAGGTTTCCATGTTTGATCCAGCTTGTAAGGGGAATTCCTTAGGACGTTTACGTGGGTATTCAAGCTAGCCTATGATGTTTAGCTTGTTTTGTTTCGGCCCATGATTTTCCACCACCTTGTTTTTGGCATGTTGGGCCCTTCTTGCATAAAAATAAAATAAAGTTCGTTAGGCACCCCCCAACTTCACCTCTTCATTTTCCTCAAACGTCTTCACACTTTTTCTTCTAAGAGCATTGTTCTTTCTTGTTTTCCACTGACTTCTCCACGTGAATTTTCGCACCTTCATTGCTTTTTCTCTGGAGGTGTTCTGTTTATTATTTATTTTTTATGTTGAGTAGATTTGACGAAAACTAGTTTCCGCTAGATCAAGATACACAATGAAAATTGGTTTTCCGCAAAGATATTTTTGTAATAAAAAAATAGGTAGAGAGTGGAAAAATCAAATAGAGGTATGGGAATATCACATGCCTTTGTTTCACACAGCGAAAAATGAATACATGAAAACCCAAGATGCGGGATTACAAATAAAAAAAACAAAAACAACTCGTAGTTATATTATATAATATAATTTTAATTTTTTTAGAACAATTATTTTATGAAGTTGAAAGTTCAATCAGAAGAAAACTATAATATAATAATATAATCATAAATTAAAATGAAAACTTATAATTTGATATAATCTCCTGTTTCATGTTGTTTTAGAATTTTTAAATTAATTTTCGCTATCTTGGGCTATAATTTTATTGGAGTGATGATGAATAATTGTTTTGTATCTTTCTACGTTGTCTTGTGCTGGACCTTTTTTATTTTCTTTTTATATGTGATATTTTTAAGTTAAGGACATTGCTATTGACCGCTCCTCATTGCTATTTAAACCTCCAAACCAAAGAGAAAAAGCTAAAATATTCTTTTGGCATTTAATTAAAAATACCTGGTCAGAAACATAATTGTGTTTATTACATTTAGAGGAGTACTAGCAATTCATTCATAAACTTTTTCTAATTGATTGAAATGTATTGAAAACTACACAATAATAAATTTTCACCAATGAAAGAAAATGTGTTCAAAAAAACTTGTCTAACATTTCTCTTCAAGATTTAATACAACAAAAATAAAAATTTGTTGTGTTATTTTTGTTTTAAAAAACTTAGCCAAAACTTATTTTCAATTGGTCAAAATTTAAAGCGACTTCCAAAATTTTCCGATTTCAAACAAAATATATAGACTAAAAAGGAACAATGAAAGTTACAAATTTAAATTTAACCCACACGTTAATATTGTTATTGACTTTCAGATAAATTCAATCCAATTTTAATCCTGTTTACTCTGCGTATACAATCTTATTCGTTTTACACTTATTACATTAAATTCATTGATAATGTAAATTTAATCTTTAGTGATAGATTTCAAATTGAGATCTTAGACTACTTTTTGGTAGATCCCATAATATCAAATAGGATTAAAGATCTTTTAAAATCTCTTCTTTCATATTTTTCTTTAATGATAGATCTCATTTTGAGATCTTAAGGAGAGAGAAAAAGAAAGAAAAATTATTCTTTTTTTAATAATGTGCAAATCTTAAGAGATCTTTTATAAGAACTCATCTTTTATATTGGAGATCTCTTCAACTCCTTTATTAGAAGATCTAATGAAGATAAGATCTTAAGCTCAAAATCTTTATTTAAGATCTTGCACTAAAGATGTTATACCTTAAAAAAATGAATTCATTCATCTTGTAAAATTACTAGCATGGAGATATACTTTTACAAGAAATTCATGTCAAGACAACATAAAAAGTAAAACCAACATAACATAGGTGTTACCTAACACGTGGGTACCTTCATTAACACTACAACAACAAATTGACAGTTTGGTGATACACTAGAACTTTTATTTTTCGAAAATAATTGTATGAGAGCGTGCAATATAATTTTTCCGTTTGTGGCTGGACACTTAAATTAAAGGGATGGGCAAGCAGTTACTTTTGGGAAGGGAGGGCTCACAATTCAGTTCATAACAATGTCCAATTGGCCATATATGCTCACTGCTCATCTCAATCGAAACAGAACGAAAAAGATGGCCGCCAAATGGTGCATGCATTGAATGATTTGCCGCAAAAGTTGCTTATAATATAACCTTGCATGGAATATAAGCATTGAACTGTCTCTTTCAACCAAGAAAGGCACACAGTTAAATCCGTATAACTATATGAGTGATATGAAATTATGAATAGTGGAAAAACATTGTCACTTGTTAATCAATGACCATGCGCATGCATGCATTATTAACTCGACTGAACATTTTAACGATAATTTGCTGTTGTCGTTCTTCAACCAACGCCTAATGGGGCTAATAATAATAGGGAACCCACAGACAAAGTTTGAAAATAAACAATTATAAAGATCATAGTTTGCTAGCAATTTAGCTCACCACCTCCCCCTCAAACTTTTTTTTGATCGAAGAATTTCCATTCATAAGCCGAGACGAAACAAGAGCAAAGAAGAAATTATTATGTCTACAAAATTCTGACTAATTTCTATGTGATAAATAATTATATATATTTTTAATTTATAAAAAAGTTAATAATATATCATCATCACATGAAGATTGGTAGAAATTAGATGAGCTCATACTCTCTATAATAATTTTTTTTTACATAAAAGGCATTTGGAATGCACTTTGCAAGATAAAATACAGAACAATAACCATTAATTATGATATTTATTAGGATATTTAGTAGTTAAAATCTTAACAACTTCATAATTTATTTTTTATGTATATTTGTAAATTATAAAAAAAATTAATAGTAAATTCCAAATCAACATATTTGCCTGACACACTTTATCAGAGTCTGCTTGGTGAGATCTATATCGTTAAAAGAAATAAAGAGAAAAAACCTTGGTGGTCCAGGCAATTTGAACGCATATAAAAGCAGTACAAGTGTCCCTTTGCCCCCTTTTGTAGTTAGAGTTTATAATTGTATGCAGCTATGCATGTCCTTGGCCCTACTATATTCAATTTGCTCAGCTACCTCTGCTTCGCGTCGCGTGGCAGATTTATGTTCTTGAAGGATATTTCAGTGTAAAAGTTCCCGATAATTATTATATGAAAATAAATGTGCTTATAAATGTAGGTGATAAAAATGTAAAAGAGTCTAATATCATTAAATAAGAATAGTTGTACATAAACATTCTTTTATTTTAAATATCTGATTTATTTTTTTATTTTTTTCTATTTTTCTCTTTTTAATACGTGATAAATTTTATTATATTTATGTTTTTTCCCTCTCTCCTTAATTGTTAAATAGCATATTAGATACATTCAATAATTGGTTTCATTATTTTTTTAATTGATTAATGTTAATTTATTAATTTTTATTAGTTATTGAAGAGAATTTAAATCCATGACATCTTTCTCCTTCATTCTTTTTTCACTGTAAAATCAATCTTATAATTAATTTCATTAGTTTGTAGCATTTCGTGAAAGTTACTTCAATTGTGCTTGGCAATACTTTTACGATAGCTGCTAAATTATTTGACCATCTTAAAAGTTTATCTATCCATAATAGGCCTTTGAGTTTATTAATTTTAATATATCTTGTGGCATTTTGGTAGTGTCTTTTAGGTTTTAATATATTTTCAATCCTTATAAAACACGATGCATGTTTTTCATATTAGTCTCTGTAAATTTCAACAAGCACTTTTAGTTCTTACAATTTCCTCCCATTTTTTACAGTGAAATTTCCTCCGTTAACATAATCCTCGCTGTTGTATTTAAAAAAAGTTTATACTTTAGTATTTATAAAATTATCATTTTAGTCCCTAAAAACTAGAGGTAAGAAAAAATTTAAAAGACTAAAATGAAAAAACCACAATTTTATAGGGTCTAAAAGTGCTCACAATATTTTTCACGTCAACAACAAAGTCTGACTAGGACAATCTTTTAATTTTAACGGGAAAAATGTAAGGACTAAAAGTGTTTGCAAAATTTTATAGGAACTAAAATAAATAAAAAATACTATTTTAAAAATTACGCGTAATTTTTTTTTAAAATGGTATTTAAAAGTAAATTAAAAAATATTTTATAGTAATTTTCAGTTTTCAAATTTTTTAAATAAAATGAATTGGTTTATTTTGGTACACCAAGCTTGCTAGCTAGCTAGAAGACATGGGGCTTAGTAGTGGTGCCTTGGCTTCAGCGTGGAAGGGCGTCTCTATCAATAGAAATACACTATTAGTAATGACATTGTTTTTTTTTTTTTTTTTTTGTGAGCTTAAGTGATAACTTTGTCGATCTTATTGAGCCATTAATTGTCTTTTATGTTGAATGCAAATGCATTAGTGTTGACATCCTTTGCAAAATTGTTGTTTGATCAACGCTAAAATAGCCACTGGCGACAGGTTTTGATGATTATAGTAGACTTAGTTGACGTTAATATGCGTTTTTCTGGTAGTTTCTACTTGCACACACGCAATATATGTAAATAAGTTCTTTTTGAGTTGTTAATGTTAAGCTTATAAATTTTAGGTTTAATTCATTTAAATAATTAAGTTCGATTTTAAGTTTAAATTTATTTAATTAATTAAATAAATAAGTTTGATGAAACATTCAAGCAATCCAAATTTAAATAATTTACAAATAGATAGTTTCATTTATATTGGTAGTCTTAATCATGAAGGGATTCTACTGAAAACTTCATAATCTACTGTGCCATTTTTCGATGACTAAAATAGAATTTTGATTTCTTATCTATATTTTACGTTTTAGTTTATTCCTTTAAGTCTAAAATTTTCACTTTTGTCTCTCAAAGAACAAATTGACTATTTTATTAGTTTATTATATTAATTTGATAATACTTGACAAACTATAAAATATGTCACATTAGTCAAATTAATATCGTTATTGTCAAAAATTGGAAAAAAAAAAACTAATTTGTTCTAATAAACACAATAAAAAATTTAGTGAATTTTTTTAAACTTAAAAAGATTCAATTAAAACCTAAATATAAATAAAGATCAAAATTATATTTTAACATATTTAAAAATAATTACCATGGTATTTTTTTAGAGTAAATTACATAGATCTTTTCTGATGTTAAAGAAAATTATACATATCTTTTCTCCTTCTTAAAAATCTACACATCTTATTTGAGGTTTAAGGAAATTACATATCTTTTCCTTGAGATTTAAGAAAATTATACACGTCTTTCTTCTATTTTTAAAATCTACACAAACTTCATAAAGTAACAAGTGATGTGCGTTGATAATTTTAATTAAAAAAAGCTAAAATATTTTATCGTCTTCATAAATATAGAAATGTTCAGAATATGTAATTGCAAATTTTTTTATCAATTTTTCGTCCTCGCAAAATTTAAATCTATTATTTTTTGGTTCAGAATTGGGGCTTGGATATCCAAACCCACATGTATATTGTGTATGTTGTTGTTGAAAGTGTTAGGATATTAACTTTTCTTCATTTATAAATTTGAATTTAACTCTACACCAAAAACAAACATTTAAATTTTGTGAATACGAAAAATAAATAACTTTTCTTTTTTGCAGTGATAAATTTCTAACATTTTTATATTTATAAGAATGAAAAACATATTTTAGTTTTTTAATCAAAATTATTAACGTACATAATTTATTACTATCAAATGTTTTAAGCAATATTTAAAAAATTTGTATAAATTTTAAAAATAAAAGAGACATCTTTAATTTCCGTATTCTTCTTGAGAGAGATATATAAATTAGAGATGTATGTATAATTTACTTAACCAAGATATGTGTAATTTTTTTATTTATTTTTTATTTACTAAGATCTACTATGCCTATAAGCTAGATGATGTCATGTGCTCATGCGTATTGACAGTGAAAAAGAGATAAGCTCCAATAGAATTTACCTTCAATTGGCGTTGCCCATTTTCCAAATTCAAATCAGAAGACTAATATATTTATTTAATACAATTTTTTAATGCTTGACTTGATTCTTTTTTCAAAATATACTTCGCAGTCAAACTTAGCTTTAAATATGTGAGTAGACTTAACTTTAAATAGGTTAGTTAGCCTCATCCTTCAAATAGATTAATAAGTATATAACTTCTTAAAGAAAGTTAGTTGTAAAAAAATTATTATAAAATTTTTCATTTACGTAAAAAGTGGTCTAAAATTGTTTAAATTCAAAATTAATTCTAAACCCATGATTCTAAATTATCTAATACGAATCCAAACTCTAAGACGTAAAATTTTCTTGTTGGCCACCATATAAAGTTCAAAAAAAGAGTGGAGCTCCATAATGCAAGGTTTGAATTTGCTACACATGTGAAATAGTAGCAAATACAGGGAGAAGGAAAATGAGTGTGGTCCTGCGTGGAAAATTAGGAGATAATGATAAGCTATTATGCATTAAAAGCAACACTGACAGTCAACAAGTCGAACACTACCACTATAATTCTATAACTATTTTTGTCCAAGTTGTGGGAAGCTATACTCACTCAATCAACTTTCTTTCTCAAATTTGCAGGAACTGTTTGTTTCTCCTTAATTATGCAAAAATTCTAGAAGAGTGGTGCTATGTAAACCTGGGAGGTTAAAAGTTAAAATGAGTGCAGACAGCTAATTCCTGTGCTCTTGCATGTGACTAGCTCTGCCTTGTGGGGACTTAAAAGGTTGCTCTGTCTGACCTCTGAGATTGTCGCAACCAATAATATGAGGAGTCACTTGTATATGCATGAACAAATCATTTAACCTTTTCACCTACCCATTTATTATTGTATTAACGAGGGTCTTCGTAGAATTTCAATGTCTATCTACTAGTACTACTACTTGTACAGTTGTAGTTGAACAAGTCACCTATTTGAGAAACAAACTTGGGTTTTACTCCATGGCAATATGTTGACATACATAACTTTTAAGGGGTTGATTGATCGTGGAGCAAGATAAAGTTTCGCATCTGAAGAGATTATTAAGTTGAGTCCTTACTCCTTTCTTTGGGATAAGATAAATATAAATTTTTCTCTAAATATTGTTTGAGGCCAAAAGCTTTAGCAACTTTCCTTGTCTTGAAAACTGAGACATTATTCCCTCTCCTTAAACTTTCGATAAAAGAAAAAAAGAAATAGCCTGCTGAAATACATCTCCATTTTGGGATATTTCGATGTGGATTCCGAAGCATCAAACTAAAATCGTTTCCAAATTTTGCCAAACCGAAATTCAAAGAGTAAAAAACAAGGTATTGTGCAGCATATATAGTAGGGAAAGTAGTTAGAATCTTTCTTTTACTATATATAATCTTGAATATAAAAGACTAATAGATACAAAAATCTAAGGATACATCAGTATCTGGAACTAGATCAGAGATATCTGCGCAAAGTGCTACCACCCCTTAATGCAGATAGCAAAAAGATAAGCTGGTCATCATTCCCATCATATTCTACCTGATTTTGAAGCAGGTTGTAGTTGGCCACAACATCATCTGGGAGCAACTTGTTCCTGCAAAGTGGGCAAGTAGCACAGTATTGCTGCAACCACTGGTCCAAGCAATCCTTGTGAAATGTGTGTCTGCAATTGAGGTTCCTCACTTTCTCCCCTTCCTGGAATTCAGATAAGCACACTCTGCAATCTATGTGTTCTGCCTTCAATTTTCTAGTGAACTGAATAGTGGGGTTCTTCTCTTCGATGAAATTGAGGTATTGGGTGGTGGAAATTGGACGTGTATCTGACTTTAGGTACTGAATGATGAAGATAAGTTGTATTAGCATGTATGTTAATAGAACTATTGTCTTGACATAGAGCTGATACAAGAACTCACACACAGACGTCATGGCTTGGCTTCTACTACTTCTAGCTAAATGCTAAATGAATTCTTCAATGCACGCACGACAAATTTTTTTTCCCTTTGTAAAACAATGAATGCCCCCAGGCACGCAATTATTTCATTTATAACTTATAAATAGAGGCGTGTCGTCTAGTTTTTTGTACATACCCGCCACATGTATTTTTTATGAAGTAAATATAAGTACAGATAAACTTAGAAATATTTGTAGAAAAAAATAAGGAAAAAAAATTCTGAAAGCTAGATTGCTTAAGTAAATTATTATTTTTCATATTAGTTTCTTCAAAATTAATTTTAATTTATGCATAAATTAATTTTAATTTATAGGAAAGTTTTACATTTTTTCTTCTAATTTTCTTCTTAACAAGTGCTTTTGTAGTTCATACAAACATACCTTAGTTATTTAAATTGAGTAAGATTATTATTGATAATAAATTTCTCCCTATATATTTACTACAACTAATACCTAGGACTTGTATTTGAGATCATTAATTAAGTTAGAGCAATTTGTATTAATTAATTCACATGCTTGATGTTATTTTTTATTAGTTGAAATGTTTTCACCTTTAAAATTATAAAACTAGATAAAACTTAGATGCAATTCATTAAATGTTTTTGGTATTATTTTCCAATTAGATTTGGAGTTTTATCCCTATAATCCTTATGATAAATTGCTTACATTGAATGTAAGTATAGGTTTTCAAGTTTTCACTCCAATTCTAATTGGAAAACAATACTAAAAACATTTTAAAATAATTATTTATAAGTTTTGTTCTACTATAAAATATATTTTATTTTATTCTTTTGTTTTGAAAAATATACAAAGAAATTAATAAGAGTTTGGAACACAATTATTATCAGTAGAAAAAGTTAAGTGAATAAAGATATTGTTAACAGTGTAACTTTTAAATTAATAAGTATTATAAAAAATAATAAATTTATGATATGTATTTAAGGTTTTATTGAACGAT
>PYAF01001892.1:571347-590834 GCA_007407185.1 Glycine tomentella
AAAAGTTTAAAAATGGGAAAAAGTAAAACAATGCCCTAAAAAATATGAATGTTGAAAACGATAACACTTACAAGATAAAGATTTTTTTAAAATTTATATATGTAAAAGTAATGTTTAAGAATATTGCAAAAGTTGAAAGGACTAAAAGTTTTAAAAATATGAAAATGTCGGATGCATCAAATGCTAAAAAATAATGATGTTTCCATAAAGATTTAAATATGTAAACATAATATTAAAAAATATTGAGAAAGTTGAAAAGAATAAAAGTTTGAAAAATATGTAAATGTTAAAAAGCGATGACTTTAAAAAAAAATATTTAAAAGATGAAAATTATAAAAGTTTTATCGAACAGTAGACTGATTCCACTGAAAAATTAATAAACTAATTAGGTCATGAATGCATAACTCAGAAAGTTGATCTAACAATTCAAAACAAGTGATGAGAACTGCGAAGCAATTTAAATCGGAAAAAAAAAAATCGACACAAATAAAAATTCATTTACAAGATCTAGATATGAATCTATATTATTTAACCTTTTAATATTAATGATTTTTTTATAAGACATACCAGATAATTGATCTTTTTAGTAATTTAAAACTTTACCTGACTTAATTTCTTGTAGTTTATAATATTTATTACTAAAATGTATCATATATTAAAATTAATGTAATTATCATCAATTTATTCATAATTCAATTATGGTAAACTGCAAATAAATGTCTCCGTTGATTCAATAGCTACTCTAATTATTAAATGTTGGACCTTCTACAGTCAAACACTATCATACATGCTAACCTGGCCCTTACGGTATGCTTGGTGGAGCTTCTATGGTCAACATACAGCCTCCAAGTGCCAACCTTCTTCCCTGTTAACACCACAGGAAAGGCATAAGGGCTGTTGCTGGGTTGTGAAGTTGAACGACATCCTGGTTCCACATTTCATCCTTTGGATATCAATTAGTTTCATCTAATTGACAAAGCTCAGAGTTGGGGGATGAAAAACTGTCAAAGTTGCTCCAATCAACCAAGCACAACATCAAACACAATTTTATATGCTGGGGACGAGAAAGACACTCTGCCTCAGAGTTTCCTTCATCCAATATAATCCAATAATTATTTGACTAGCCAAGTATATACAATACAAGTACATTATCATCAAAAATTTTCACTACCTTGCTCATGAGAACTCACTGTTCACTCAGTCTCAACCAAATTTGTTTAAAGCATTTATAATCTTGAGTTGTGATACTTTCCTTTAACATCCCAGGGACCAGGGAGCTAGCCTGGCTTCCACATATTTGCCAAGTCAACCCCAGTGAGCCTACTGTTTGCTCAAAATTAAATAATTTCAAGATTTTGCTTGTTTCAAACAGATCATTTTGATTAACTTTTAGTTACTGCATGTCTCATATAGAATGCTGATGATTACCATAGTACACCATTCCTGGCGGTTGAAGTGGTCGGAAACTAGGAGGTGCTGGGGCTTGTTGTGTCATTTTTATTGGTTGATGCTGACCTATAGGTGTTGGCTGCTGCTGAGTTATTTGCATTGTCTGATGTGTCAAAGGCGCCATTGGACCCACCATATGTGGTGGGGGTGGCCCCGGTGGTAACGGTGCGATGCTACCATAACCATAAGAAGAAATGACCCCTCCTGTTGATTGCAAATAATGCTGGGAGGATGAATTACAAAGCATTTGATATTGACCCTGTGATGCAGCAGCTGGATTCTGCAAGGTGGGTTGAGGTACCAAAACCGAAGGATATGAATGATTTGGTGTGGCAATTAACTGTTGTGAAGTCATAAAAACATTTGGATCTGATATAGGTATTGACTTCTCAGGTTTTGACATGGTCTCAGAAGTTAGACAAGCACTTTTTGCCTCTTCAGCTGCAAATGTTGAGAGAACAGAACTCATGATTAACTGAGATGATGTAGAAGCTGTTAGCTTATCTGCAACCTCAGCTGCAATTGCTGCAGCTGACTTCTTAGTTGCTGCTTCTGATTTTGTATTTACATCAGTAGCTGAAGTCGTTGAAGTTGAGGCTTTATATGAAGAATCTTCATCATCAAGTCGCTTCCGCATGTAGCTAGCCTCTTCTACTTGTGCTTGCGCTACCTACATACCATTAAAGAGATATGTCAGCACAAAATTCAAATTTTTAGTATCATTAGCAATAAAAGCACGTCAAAGTTCCATAATGAAAGCATACTCAACAACATATAAATGACCTTTAATGGTTAACAGGAACTAAGTTACTTTATATTTGTGAGATAGTGCAACAAAGTTTTTTCCATTTCTAAACCAAGTTTGTTACATTGAATGCCTTTGAGGGTTTACAAAAAGTATGCATACACTCTAGTTTTGGAAAGGGTTAAATATTTTTGTCCTTATAAGTTATAAAATGTCATGTTTTTTGTTTTAATCCCTATAAAAATTGTCCATTTTTGGTCCCTCATTTATTTGCCCTCATCAATCAGTCCCTGGGATGCACTCAAACTGGGCAAAAAATTTATAGGGACTAAGCCCAGAAATATGAAATTTCATAGGGACCATAAGCATATTTAATCCTTTCAGAGATAACACTGAATTCCCCTATTCCCCTCTCAAGTTTGAATATGTTCCAGACATATCTAAAATCAACTAAGGAAGGCATTTGTATAATATGTTTTTTAAGAGGCAAGGGTTTCTCTATGTTATGTAAACCTCAGGGAAGGCGGGTCTAATTTATTCTATTAAATGTTTTACAACTGTGAACACTATATATGAGCATTTTATTGACTTTACCATAATAATCATCCAATTACTATATGAGTATTTTATTGACTTTACCATAATAATCGTCCAATTACAGATAAACAAAGAAGAGTCACATAAGAGAGGTAATTAAATGGTGGAAAACCTAGATACACGACAAATATATCACATTCACATCTCATAAGAAACTACTCAAAATAGGACAGTCTTCTGATAAAAAGAATCATGATAATACATACCTGAATCTGAGTGCGAACATTCTCCAGCTCAGATTCCTGATACATAAAAGCACAAACAATTGCAAGAGGGCATCAGGACACAAAATATCATCCAGAAACCAAATAACTGCAGAATTCAAAATATAAAATCTTATTGAGCACATGGACATAATGACTTGCCTGCTCATGCAAAGCTTCTTTTAAGCGAGTAACAAGTGCTGTTCTACTTGCTTCAACTAATTTGAGATTTTCAATGCATTCTTTCAAAATATGTTCTTCCTCCACTAGTTCCTTGGACAAAATTTTTCGCTTAGGGTCCTTTACTGGAAAAAAAAAAAAAAGTATAAGAATCCTAGCTTCCAAAACTCTGGTGTTAATTTCATTATATTGATAGCTTACCAACAGCGCATGCAATATCAACATTTTTTTCCATCTTCCTCACACGATGAACAGCTGACTTGCATTTACTCATCTCTGCATCTTCATTGGAATGTTCATTAAGCACCGTATGAAAGGCTGAGACTATTTTTTCTGCTGTACCACCAATGGACAATTTCTGGATTACATAAAATTCATGACAGTTAGTTATGCAAGAAGAATTACAAACTAGTTTGAAGGATGTAAGAATCTAAAAGCATAGAAATGTCGGAGTATAAAATCGGGGAGGGAAGAACCACAAGGACCCTCAGTCTCACCGTTTTAATGGAACGAGAATCCTTTTTCACAATTCTAACCGAACGGGACCGCTTTTTGTTGAATTCCAACTGCGGAGGTGCTTCTTCTCCAAGTATTACATTTTTCAGGCTCTTAGCCTGTGATCCAAACACTCTCCTTTCCTCCCATATATCAACCTAAAGTTAGGTAAGCACCAAGTTAAATAAGATCAAATTGCCAACATTGAAATCAATATCATGGTATGCAAATCATTTCTCAACATTTATATGCCATATCTGAAGTATCAGCCATGCATGAAGAATTATGTCCACACCAACTTCATATCTAAAGAATAATTTCAACGGTTGTATTCACTTGTACTAACTTCAAACTCTGGAAAAAGGGCTTACCAGTCTAAATACTGCACGTTTTTCTTGATCATCACCTTTCTCAAGAACATCCTTAAGTGCTGTGGGAAGAACCTTCCAAAACTCAGTCACAAATTCATTTCCTTTACGTTTGCTATTTTGCAGGATATCATTAGCAAGATACAGAAGGGGGACTCGCTGAACCTTCTCCGAATTGTGAAATTGTTTATTCCATGTTCCCACTACCAGCTCTGCTTTGCTTCGGTGAAATATACACCAATGTGATAAAGCTATTAAAAAAATTAAGGATCACAGTATATGGCATCAACAACTAATTCATGCACTTTAAACAGTCAACTAAATACTAGGCAGAAAAAGTAAACCACTTTTAAACTAAGACAAAATCCATGCCAAAATACTAATTCAGAAACTCACACTCCAAGTTACATTGGCCAAGCCCTAATAAGTTCAGCTTACAACTGTGAGTGCAATAAGTTTTTGATGCATCAAACATCTGACTTAGTGATAGAAAGATAAATAAGTTCTCCAAAAGCTAGGGCTGCCACTGCACAAGACAAATCCTTTTCAAGATGGACATTGTTCTGATCAATAGTGGGTGTTACTGCAGGTCCCAAGTAATAGAAAGAGAGAGAGGGAGAGAGAGAGAGAGGGAAAAGTAAAATACTAAAAAAAAAAAAAAATACATGCACGAAGACAATGTATGCCATTAAAAAGTTTAAGATCCAATTCTTTGTAGGTCTAAAAGCATGACAGACTTTCTAGAACCTCCCATAGCTGAAGCAAAACTGTAAGCTTAATTAATATAAACCAAAGAAGCAACTATGAAGAATTACACTCATTGTAAGAAATTAAATTAATATGGCCATTAACTTTTTTCATCTCCTTGGCATATGGATCACATGAAACACTGAAAAACATCTGCATTTTAAATAATACTCCATAGCTTTTAGCATGACTTTATTACAACATGTGACTTTACAAATAAAAGCTCCCTCCAAGACCTATGGTTGCTTAGCAATTCTAGTGCTACTTCCACACTTGACAAGAATTTGCCCAATGGTTTTTGGCCTATGGTGTATTTTATTTATCTTCCTACTTTGCTTATCCTAAGAACAATATTAACTTTCAGAAATTTCACGAAAACAAAATTGGGAAGATGTTCAAGCCATTCAAACACGAAAAATAAGCATAACATACAATTCTAGGGCAACAATACACGTATAATTCACAGAACCAGTCACAATTCAGTAGTTCTTTACTTCTTCCCACTTTAGAAATCACGTACAAACTGAAAAGATTGACCTAGTTCACAATTAGCGTAACACCTGAAGATATAATTGCATATTTATAAACGAATACAGTAATTCCAATTACAGCAATGCTATTTATTCCGAGACCATTTTCCAAATTAACACACCAAATATCACACACCTTCCAGAATCCAGAATTAATTGAAACATATACATAAACACCACCAAACCTACCCCCCCCCCCCCCCAACATACATATCCCAATTTGGTGAAGCAAAGCAATAATTATATCATATATACAAAAAAAAAAAAAAAACATTTACTGAGTAAACAAATTAATCAACTTATTTTCTTGGTAATTTTCCAAAAAAAGGATACTTTCAATGCACTGCTGGGTGCTGTTGAGCTTGGACAGCTTGTCCGCCAGTATCTGCTCGCTGAACACGCTATTCATACCAGCCAACCTGCGAGAGAAAGCACATGAGTGAAACCCTAGCACCCTATACAACCAATTGATGAAAAGGAAATGCGAGAAATTCTAAGAAAACTAAAACCCTAGAACCTAATGGAAACATAAAGGAAGAACGAGAGAAGGTAGTTTCGAAGCAAAAAACATCATTTAAATGAATAATTAAGCAAAAGAAGAGAATGAAGGAGGGGGAATTGAGATACCAATGCCGCGGAATCGGAACCGGTGGAAACGACCGCGTTTTGGGGAAAATGATGAAGGTATATGAATGTGAATGAGAAATAGAATGAAGGAGAGTTACAAAAGAAGAAGAAGGAGGAGAAGGGAAGCAGTTAAAGTTAAAGGTTTACGTTTGCGGGGTTTGGTTTGTCCATTTGGCGCAAACTCTACGAATTCGTCTAAAAGCCGTACTTGTTCATATATTACATACACTGTTCTCCTTCGTGGCACGCTGGAAAACAAAAAAAAGTGTCTTGTAATTTTTAATTTTTGGTGAAACTGTGGGTTGTAAGTTGTAACTGTAGTAGTATTTTTTAGCTCCAATTTTTATTTTATTTTTTAAGCTGGAGGAATGACATGAAATGCTAATTATAAGGAAGAATGGAGATTTTCTATAATTTTCATGTCTTGGAAACTTACAATTCTTATTGTATATCAATTTCCTACATTTGCTAGTATTTTCGATCTAATTTTCAGCCTAAATAAATGCTTCGTTTATCGATGCCAAATTTGTTTGATTATACTATAGTATAATCAGGGTTTTATTTTTAGGTGATTAACTCTTCAAACATTTATGGATCTAATCCCATCCATGGTATAATTTGGACAAATTGGGATCTTTGTTATTTATTATTTCATTTGACTTTATTGAATAAAAAATAATAAACTCACATATTTTATCCACTTTAAGTTCATCTCTAAATCCTAAACTTTAAACATGCACATGCAAAACATTCATGTTTATGGTGTATAAGTATCATTACTCTTCATTCATTATGTTTTCTATTATGTATCATTACTCTTCATTCATTATATTTTCTATTATAACTTATTTGTTTTAGACAATGGAAATAGTGTTTGGTACATTAGATTTATAAAAAAAAAAATATTGAATTAGTGGATCTCATTCTTTTCACCCATGAAACATGGTATTTTTTTTCAACTTTTATTTATTTTTTTTTGTTGTTGTCAACCAACTGACCTTATATTAAGAGTATAATTATATTTTTGTAACTATAAATATTATTTTCATCATGTTTTACACTCATTTCTATTGAGACAAACAATTCAACATTCAAATTTATGTATTATGTTCTCTTTTTTAAAATTATTTCTCTTCTATTTTTATCTTCTGCATTTCTTTCATTTCTACCAAATATACTCTTAGTAACTAAATTATTAAATACAACCTAACACAAGACAAGAAAGGTACATATTTAATTGACATTAAATACATTTCTTGAAAGCAAATTCATGTGGCACACGCAAGCTTAATATACTCATTCTCTCCATTCTTAATTACTTAGAGAGCATTAGTTTCACAGCAAAAACATTAAAATATTGTTTTTAAAAAAAAATTACATATTTACTGTAGTTTCAAAATTATTTACGCATCTATTGCAGTGAGTCGCGTCCCAGCAGGACACTACTGGGGCTGAATCGTCCCCACACCGAGCGTGACTCATTCCGTCGCTAATTCCGCTATTTCGGTCGCTAACACTTTTAGCAACTCAAATAGAGACCGAAATTAGCGATTAAATTTTAGTGATCGATATGTTTTTTTTCTCAAAAAAAAAAAAGATTCGTGCCACGTGGTAATTTTTTGTTGAATACCCTGCCCCCCATTTGATAAATAAATAAAAAAAGCCCCCATTGGGGGAGAAAACCATACTAATGCTATTTTTTTAATATCGTACTTCAAATGGTCTAACTATTTTTGTATATACAAACTTCGAATGGTCATAATTTTTTATAGGAATGTCCAATAGAGGCGTACTTTATGTCAAAATGCTCGAAATTAAGAGAAGTAATTAAAAAAAATAAAAAATAGCATTAAATTAACTAATTAAATAATTTAAAAATTAGACTGTGAAAATTGTTGACTGATTGAATCCTAAATCGTAATTTTGAGGCACTTAGAGGCATTTTTTGGAAAAAAAAAAATTAATTGACCAAATCCCCTTTGGCTACTTGCCTAGGCCTTCCTCTCTCAATTTCGAGCGTTTTGACACAAACTACGCTTCAATCGGACATTCCTATCAAAAGTTATGATCGTTCGAAGTTTATATACATTAAGTCTCAAAATGACACATGTCTCAAAATGACACATGTCACAACCAGGTGAGTCGCACCTGACTGGGGCGTGACTCAGCACTAGTCGCACCTGGAGGGAGCATGTCCGGTTGCGTCTTCGTGAGATACGATTGGTTGCTATACTTGCGTAAATAAGTTTGAAATTACAATAAATTCGTAATTTTTCTTTAAAAAAACAATAAATTAATTTTTTTTGCCTTAGTTTCACGGATTAGATTATATTTTTAAAAATAATATTCTTGAAAATCTTATTTCTGTCAAAGATGTTTAGTAAAAAATACTTCTAATTCCTGGAAATGATTTTAAATTTAATTTAATTTAATTTAAAACAAAAAGATTACATAAATAAATGAAGGAGAATAACAAGAAAATAATAAAATATTTTAAATATTTTCATGAAAATATAATATTTTCACCTTTTTACATGGAAGCAGAAGATGCAGAATATATATGTGATATATATATATATATATATATATATATATATATATATATATATATATTCTTATATCTACATTCTCAAAAATCCAATAAAATCCTGTGAAACATTCTTCTGCTAAGCTTTTGTACCGATCTACCATTATCCAACCAAAATACGCTACCCCCATAAACATTTTTCCGAGGTCATAATTAAAATATACAAGATCCTAAACAAGTTATTCGCCATCACCACCAAAAGAACAACAAGATCGTTTTTTTTTTATAAAATTAACCATGGTTGTTTATAAATCCAGTTTGTTATTTGACGTATTGGGGTCCCCAATTATTTAATTCTAATATTCAGTCATTAGTTGTTACTTTTATCTTATGTTTAATCATGGATTTTTTTACTAACACCTACTTGGGTTGTTTCCTTAGCCTGCTTTGATCGGTGCGTGGTTAGAGTTCAGAACGTTAGACTTGCCAACCCAGTTTTGGAAGGAATTTGGATCTGAACCTTCCATTAAGTCCGCTCTGGAGTATTTTGTGGCTTAATAATTTCCATTTCACCATTAAAATAAAAGGTCGCCATATAACTATTCCTCACAAGCTAAGTCTCTATTCCAAACATACTATAATACTATAAGACGTAAGACGAAAGTGTACAGCTTACTACTAGGTGACACTCGCTCATATTTTCTAATTTAAATTTAGAGATAAAAAATGGCGACAACGCATATATTTTGTTAACTAAAATGATTTGCCACTATGCGATTCTGCATGGCACACATCTTCACGTTAGAGATGTAAAATGCATCTATTCACTCTCATCATCACTATTGGCTATGCTCAAATGATTCATGTTCTTTTCAAGAGGTGGAAGCCCATCTTCAGAATCCGAAGAGTTCTGGATTTTATCCTCACTTTCAGGTGTCGTAACTGTCCATGCAACAGCACAAAATATAAAACAAATTAGGATAAAATTCCCAGATAATCTTTTCTTTATGATACAATTTTAAAAAAATACCAGCTAAGTATACTTAAACGCATCAGAAGCACATTCATGGCTTCATGTACCACTTTTCAAGAAACAATAAAAAAAAAAAAAACACATTGACAACTGGCAAGCCCAACTTTCTGTTCAATCTGCCTTTGAAAATTGATTTTATGCGATGCACATACAGACCAAATTCTGAAAAAATGAGAGATAATGTAGGAGCAAAAAGTTTATGACCACAGCGGATATGAATTTAGTGACATTACATTTGGATCAACAAAAGTAGAGTCATGGCTTACCTTTCTTGCTGAATAAATATACAGACACTAGAGTATGTTTAACAGATAGGAGTAAAAGGCCAAGGGTGTGTTTGATTTCCAGTGGAAGGGTTCCAAAGATACGTATGAAAGTAAAATCGGTTTGGGGTCATGTTTGGTTACCTCTCAAAAGTATGTTTGAGAGTAAATTTTTACCTGGAAACTGAGTTTGGGAGAAGACTTGGGATATTTTTGCAAACTTAAGTTTATAAACTTTAACCAAAAATGCACTAAATAAAACTGCCAAACGAAGATGAAAAAAGGTGGCACAGTGCACAAGGCTTCCATCTTATTGAATCCAGGGTTATCCCCACAACCAGGGAGGCTGTTTCCATAAAGGGCAGGCCCAGGTCACAAGCCAGCAAACTTGGTTATGGCCATTGGCCACCGTTGCATAAAAATATATATTAAATTTACAACAATACATACCTTCACTATCAGTAGGAGCCCTTGGAATCTGACTCTCTTGTGACAGCCAAGCATTTTGAACAGAAATAATTTCGGCGCTATTTTGGCATTTGGAGTAGGCCCTCAGTAATTCCCTGCATAAATTAATATAAAATTGTCAATATGGAAGAGTCTATGAAGTCACATGTAATTGAGACATTTGTCAACTGAATCAGTATCTGAAATGGAAGTAAAACAATTAATAATTAAAATGAATTTGTATTTCCTTATAAAACCCTTGAATTAACTTTAGTATTATATAGTACAAACAGATTTAATTGAATTGTTTTAGACTACACACTTGATCTCCTAATTATAGCTTGAATACAATCAATTACAAGAATAATCAAGGAACTAATTAGAGGCTATTTAGGAGTTAATGGCATGCTAACTTACAGCCTTAGAATCATAGCCAATCAGTATTATGTTAGACCTCCAATTAGAGAGACTTACACACGGAAGACTCACGGGAAGTATAGGCTCAATAGGATAGCCAAGCCTTATAAGATGGGTCTGTTGTAATTGATTAGTTCTGTAAGAATTGTGTAAATAGAATAGGAGAGCGAGGGCATTCGGTTAGTCTGTTAGAAAGAGGTTGGGGGAGAGGATAGGCTCTCGAACATTCCTATCAGGTTCTTTCTGTAATTCTTCTCTACCTCAAGGGAACTCATTGTCCCCTTGGAGGATTCATCAATAAAATCACCGTTCTAACATTGCTATCAGAGCTCTCAATTCAGGGAAAGATTCATAGTTTCAACCAGAGGAATGGATGCACGAATTGAATTTCTTGAGCACGGCTACAAGGGGTTCATCACCGCACATGAGAAATTGCAAGAATTAAGAATGTTCGAGGAAGAGAGGCTTGAGCGAATAGAAATTAGGAGGCAAATAGGAGAATTAATCAAAGCGGTGAGGGGAATGTTGAATAGCGGAGGCCACACCAGTGGCAGAAATAACAGCGGAACCCACACTAATTCCCAAACTGCAATGAGTGGTGGCGGAAACTTGAAATTCCAATCTTTGACGGTGAGGATACATATGGCTGGACGAGTAAGGTGGAATGATATTTCAAAATGAAAGGAGTCAACAATGTTGAGAGGGTCCAAGCAGCAATGGTCGCGATGGAGGGAAAAGCTCTAACATGGTACCAATGGTGGGAATTATGTGCTCAAAATGCTAATTGGGAGGATTTTAAAGCTGCAGTGATATGAAGATTTCAACCATCTATGATTCAGAGCCCTTACAAATTGTTGTCGAGTCTCAAACAAGAAGGGACAGTAGAGGAGTACCACAAGCGATTCAAGTTATATGCGGGACCTCTCCGAGGTGCAGACCCAGAGTATCTCAGAGGGATTTTCCTCAATGGCTTAAAGGATGCAGTGAAGGCAGAACTAAAACTTCATCAAGTAAGTTATCTACCTGAATTGATGGATTTTGCATAACGTATTGATGAAAAAAATACATTGTTAAATAAGGGTAATACATGGGGGAATAAAGGAGGAGGGTTATCAAGGAATTACACATCCTCAAGGACTGTTACTTGGGACCCAGGAAATAAAGGGAGTCAGTTTAAGTCACCTGAGGGAAGTTCAAGTATGGACTCCAATAGTGTGAGATCTACAGGTTCCTTTAGATGGAGACCCTTTAAAAGGTTATCAGATGCTAAGTTGCATGATAAGGCCAACAAGGGATTGTGTTATCGATGTGATGGAAGTTTGGACCAGGGCATGGTGTGCCAATAAACAATTCCAAGCATTTATCTTGTGGGGGGGAAGAAGGAGAAGAGGAGGAGATAGAAAGTGAAGCAGAAGACGAAGGGCTCAAGAGTATGCAGTTGTCCATGTATAGCATTACAAGGTTGACTTCCAACAAGTCAATCAAATTGTGGGGGAGAAATTGCAGGGACTAACGTGCTAGTATAATCTACTCTAGTAAGAGAGAGAGAAATTCCAGTGACTACAACCCCACCTTACACTGTAGAAGTGGGTGATGGGAGGGGGATTAGATGTGAAGGGGTATGCAAGCAAGTGATCTTGCAAGTTCCAGGATTGGAAATTCAGCAAGATTTCTTTATCTTTGAATTAGGAGGAGTGGATATCATGTTGGGAATGGAGTGGTTGGCAGGATAGGGAGAGAGTAGGGCCAACTTTAAGGATCTCACATTGAAGGTTCCCACACCTAATGGTACACAAATCTTGAAAGGAGAACCAGCTATGTCTAGATCAGCTGCATCTTTCAAAACAGTGATCAAGGCACTGCAAGATGAAGGACAGGGATTCTTGCTGAATTATCAGTTTGCATAAAGAAATGACAGACAGCTGCATACCACAATACTTGGAAGATATTCTCAAGGAGTATCAAGAGGTGTTTCAAGATCCCATAGCCCTTCCTCCACCAAGAAGACATGACCATGCTATTGTGCTGAAAAAGGGGACTACAATTCCAAATCTCAGACCTTATCGGTATCCACACTATCAGAAAAATGAAATAGAAAAATTGGTGGATGATATGCTGAGTTCAGGTGTGATTAGGCCCAGCATCAGCCCGTATGCTAGTCCCATTATTCTAGTAAAGAAGAAGGATGGAGGGTGGAGGTTTTGTGTGGACTATTAGAGCCTTTAATAAAATTACCATCCCTGACAAGTTTCCAATTCCCACAATTGATGAGTTGTTGGATGAATTGGGAGGAGCAACTATCTTCACTAAGCTGGACTTAAAATCTAGATACCACCAGATCAGAATGAGGGAGGAAGACATCCAGAAAACTGCATTCAGAACTCATGAGGGACATTAGGAGATTGTGGTGATGCCATTAGGGCTCACAAATGCACCTTCCACATTTCAAGCTTTGATGAATGAGGTATTGAGACCCTATTTGAGAAGATTTGTCCTAGTTTTTTTTTTTTTTTACGACATATTAATATACAGTAAAAATGGAGAGGACCATGGTAGACATGTAAGAGCAGTCTTATCCTTATTAAAAGAGCATCAACTGTTTGCCAACAAGAAGAAATGCAGTTTTGGTCAAGGACAATTGGAATATTTGGGCCACATAATTTCAGGCCAAGGAGTAGCAGCTGATCCCAAGAAGCTGGAAGTGATGTTTGATTGGCCTACCCCAAAAGATACCAAGGCTTTGAGGGGATTCTTAGGACTTACAGGATATTATCGACAGTTCATGAGGGACTATGGGAATATTGTTAGGCCACTCAGTCAACTATTAACAAAAGATGGGTTTTAATTGGAGTGAGGAAGCACAACTAGCTATGGAAACACTAAAAAAAACTATGGCTGAAATCCCCATCCTCACAATATGTTGGGAAATCGAGAGGGTAAATATTGGAGAGATTTACACCAATGGGTTATGAGTAACCATATAAGTGAACTAGACACCACACCTTAACCCAAAACCTTAAGGCTCAGGTTTATGGGTCTTATCCTCACTTATATGGTGCTTAACTTTTCCTTTTCTATCCAATGTGGGACTTTACCTCACACTTGTACTTCAACAATCTCTCCCTCAAGTGTGAGTCTCTCCCACATGGTAGCCTCCCCCTCGAGCAGAAGTCATTATCATCCACGAGTATTCCATGGTGGTCATTAGAGTTCACATGCTCTAGTAAACTTGTACCGCCGCAACACTTGCAAGACTCGCTATCTGGCCTCCATGCATGGACTCACCCGCCTGGAAGACTTTCGATACAACAGATCTCCATGTCCATGGATCCATCGTCGACATCTTTACTCGTCCGAACCGGTCACCAAGTCGAACCATCGGCTCTGATACCAATTGTTGGGAAATCAAGGGGGGTAAATATTGGGAGAATTTACACCAATGTGTCATGAGTTACCATATAAGTGAACTATACACCATACCTTAACCCAAAACCTTAAGGCTCAGGTTTATGGGTCTTATCTTCACTTATATGGTACTCAACTTTTCCATTTCTATCCGATGTGGGACTTTACCTCACACTTCTACTCAAACACAATGCCTGATTCCAGTCAAAACTTCTGCATAGAGACTGATGCTTCTAATAAGAGACTAAGTGCAGTCCTCATGCAACAAGGTAGGCCAGTGGCTTTTCAAAGGCAAACATTGTCACAAGTCAGTGTATGAAAGGAAGCTTATGGCCATCGTCATGGCTGTAACGAAATGGTGACATTACTTGGGAGGAAGTTTATCATCCATACAGATTAGAAGAGTTTGAAGTTCCTTACGGACTCAACTCAAAAGGGATGAAATAAGCTTCAGAAAGAACAAAAGGATAGCTATGTAAATTAAGTATAAATAAATAAATTACAATCATAAATTCCAGGTTTGAAGAAACAAAGAGCGGCTGAGTACCCAGTTGCTTTTCTCATTTGATGGGCAGGGATAAATAAATGCCATGTTGATGTTCAACTTGTGCTCCCAAATGTATCAGAAGTGAAAATAATCTCAATAACAAAATATATAAATGAATTATATCATACCCATTCAGAGACATAAAAGCATGGCCCCATTTGAACTTGCCAAGCAACAAATTTGCAGTTTTTTCTTCCCCACTGCAAGATCATAGTAAAGAACTTTAACCATATAGAATTGAGAAATGGATAATATTCTATAATAAATATTAATTCAAATCAAGCAAGTTAGCAGTAATATTATACATGCCGCAAATGCAAGACCAAATTTTTTATTTGAATGTTTGTAATTGTTCCATTTACAAACCCCTTTGGAGATAGCATGATCATGCACATCTCTAGCAATGACAATCTAGTAGCAAATCAGACAACAAAAAACATTCCTGACACCAAACTTCAGTTATTTTTTGAATTTTTGGGCGGGGAGGAGGGGGTGAATAAATTATAGAACACACCAAAGAAAGAAAAAAGATATCCTCTAGTTAGTAGCCGCAGATAAGGCCATTTTGTACCATATTGTCAAAGCAGCAGATAAAGCCTCTACACAAGATAGCTGACATGGCCGACCATAATTTACTGGATTTGCTGCTACAAGCCATGGCACTGCAATAAAAGGAAAATATGAAAACTAATTATTGTTACATTGCATTCCATGTCAAATTGTCAATAGAGGCAACCTTTAAACAAGGCAAAAAAGATTAAATACAGTGGTACTAGGAGTTTTTAAGCATCACAGACAACTACAATAGTACATTAGTACTTGAGCCAAGCATGGATATTTCCATAGACTAACATATTTGAAAGTGTACAAACAAATAAGCATGCAAAACAAAGTATATAAAACCAATTTTGAATATATTGTTGTCAGTGGTTAAGTTCATACAGAGGCGAGGAGCAGTACAACGCAGCCTCACGAAAGGCACATCATCTAAGCGTGCCCATGAACAATCCACAACAGCTAATCCTTTCTTCTGGATTAAAGAGTAATCTTCTCTTGAGACACATTGATTTCCAGCAGGACTGTCAACAGAATCACAGTAAATCAGTAATCACTATTTGGAGGGGAGAACACAGGAACTCGCAATAGATAGCTACTTAACAGTCAAAAGAGAATGCATTGTTTTAGAAGAATAGCATCGTAATGCCTAATTGGTCAGGCTGGGAAATTTTGGCTTCAAGAATTGCTTCCTTAAAAAATGCTTCGATAGAAATGTTGTTATATAGAAACAACTTTATGTGAACTTTGTTTTTCTTCTTTTGCTTTCTATGAGAAGCAAGCATCAATTGCTTGCTTATCTTTAGAAGATTTTTGCCTCTCCTGTCATAAACTTCTATACTGTGATCAAACACCTCAAAAAATCAAAACATGTGTTTTTCAAACTAAAATATAGCTTTATCAATTGCATAGCGTTGTAACAGGTTCTTAATGAAGGGATTAGTAGGTGTTAGTGCTACAAATGCATTAACAACCCTAATAGTGAAGACTCATATAAGGTTCTAACCAACTACCTACAGTCCAAAGCCAAAATAAATTATTATCTTCAATGATTAGTTATCATCCATTATTTGAGAAAAGCACAAAAACTAAATACTCAACCAAAGAGCTTTCAAGCTGCAGTAACTTTAACAAAATAAATTATATTGCGCGAAAGAGACAGGTAAGCAACTACACAACTAATAGAGGCAGAAGCCAAGAAAATGCCCTAACAACTAGTAGATGAAAATCATGAACCAGTTGACATGATATATCAAGATAAACCATGTTCAGGCAAAAGTAACTAACATTTTCTTCATGCATATAGTAAGAAGAAATATAGTTTCCAACAAAATACCTTAAAACAACGCCCCCAAAACCATTACTCACACGTAACTCCTGTATAAAATCAATCAAAATCAGTACTACTAACATATTAAGCTACTTTAAATAGTGCAATTTGACCTTCATAGAATATAAAGTGTTATTTATTTTATTTGCCAAAGAAATAGCTAAACCTAATCATGACAACAACATCTAACATCTAATTAACTCAGAATGTCTCAGATACAAGATATATGCATACATATTTATATTTCCAGGCTTATGCTTATATATGTAAATATGTATGAAGTATGAACACGGTACACTAAATCATGTGTGCAAAAGATAACCATAGAATGAACAAAAAAGAAAACAAATACTTGCTTTTAGCATGCCCAATCTTGAAAGCTTGCGTCCAGTGCACCTTTTGGCATCGCATTGCCCAAAATCCTGAGCCAACATCACAAACCCCAATTACATCCAAAATACAAAGTTACATTACATGCCATATGAAAATTAGATCTGAATTCAGAGATAAAATATACAGTAATACCAAACAAAATTGAAACAACTTTTCCCAATATAATTTTTTGCCAACAGAAATAGGAGCGGAAGCATGACAGAAATCCATAAAAAAATCTTATTATTTTTTATCTAATGCCAACTGATTAGTTACCATAAGTTTTGATAAAAATGAAAGAAAGAAAAATGAAACTTTTTTAAGAAACCCAACAGTAAATAAATAGACAAGAATGGATTGCTAGAAAGCTCGGTTAAATTAAAATAAGTAAAACGGTTATATGCATACCCACATTGCAAGCTTTATTTTTGGTTCCGTGAGCTCCTCCTCCTCTTCCTCGCCCTCAACATTTTCTGCTGTTAGAAACAACATATCGTGTTTTGTTTGAAAATAAAAAAAGAAATTTGAACTAAAAAAAAAGATGGAATCGAAGAGTACCTGGAAGAGAGCTTTGAGAATCGTCCTCTCTGAAGTACAGTTAGATAAATAAGCAAACCCGCGTAAATAGGAATCAAAAATCGAAAGCGTAAGTATTGGGAAAGAAGTTACAGTAGGAGTTGTTGGTGGTGGTGTCGACTTGATTGTGCGCGATGAGTTTTGAATCTCCTTTGTCTATTATTCCCCATTTTTGCGAAAGGAAAATTGGTCACCAACCAACGAACGCGTTACTGCTAGCTGCTTCTGCTATTTATTGTTTTGGCTCTCCCGAATCAGCCAGAGGGGTTTAGTTTTAGGTCTTTACCGACATGGCAACAGGGCGGGGCGGGCGCAGCGCCTTTAAAATCCGTTTCCGCCCCCGCCTCCATTTTCTATTGGGTTTTAAAATTCAGACTCATTTTTGTCTTTGTTGGGGTTGAGTTTTCCCTGCCCTATGCCTGTTTCACTCCTATTATTAATTAAAAAAATAAAAATAAAAAATAATGTGACTTTTTTTTTGAAAAAAATGACAAAAAAGTTGACTAGGTAACAAAAAAATTAATAACAAACTCACTTCAAAATATGAGATCATAATTTAAAAATTATTAAACAAAATCAATCAATTTAATTAAAATCATTATGGACCTACATATTTAATTTCTCCCAAAATATAATATCATTTAAATATATATTGTTCCAAAATTAAAATAAAACACAACAAAGAGTAGAGGTCCATTGCAGTAACAAAGCTTCCAAAATGGAATTAATTCAGAAAGTTGTTGGTCAAGGTTCAGCGTCGTCGAGAATGAGAAATGAGGAGGAGGGTTAGGGTTTCGGGATTTTATTCTTATATATAAGGGTAAATTTGTAATTTAATTATGGCGGGGGCGGGGCGAGGCGGGTACCATCATTACCAAACTCGTCCTCGTCCCCGAATTTTTGTCGCAGGGTCGGGGTGAGACGGGTATCATCAATAACAAATTTGGTTTTTCCCCGTTAAAATCGGGACGGGTTTTGACGGGTACTTACGGACTCGAATCTCGTTGTCATGCCTAATCTTTAGTAGCACATAAATAATATAATACATATCTAATTTATTAAAGTAATTGTTATTAAAGGAATCAATATTTATATGATGAATATATTATTTACAAAAATTTAAATTATATTTTGTGATTAGTAAAAATAAAATAATAAGATGAAAACTTATGGGATGCAAATTTGTGGATAAAAAAAATATGGTTTTTTTACTCCATTGATCCATAATAATTTTTTAAATTTTAAAAAAACTAAAACCAAAAAATAAAATACTCAAAAGACTAAATGATATTTTAATCTTATTAAAAATATATAATTATTTTAAATCAAAAAAATATAAATGATAATTGTGAATAAGCATAACAACAATGTAAAGCATGGACGTGCAAGTTGTTCCATTTTTTATTCCAACTAAATAACATTAAAACCAAAAACAAAAACAAACAAAAGAGCAAAAGAGCAAAAGGCATTTTAAATATGTCAAAATCTATAATTATTTAATATATATAAGTGATTATTGTGAATAGACATGATATCAAAACAAGACAGAAATGTGAATATGTTTTTCGTTCTCATCTTCATTCTCATTTTTGTCTCTATCCTTGATTTCTATCAGAAATAAAATTTCATACCCACCTTCATTCTTGTGTGGGTTCAAGTATATTTGCTATCTTCATATATCTCTACTAAATTTTTATTATTTTACAATAATATATTTGTAGATATTTTAAATCAAAATTTAGAATAACTTTTAGTATAAGATTTTATTTATGAAATTATTTAAATTTTCTTTATAAAATTTCTATTTAAAAATCATTTTATAATTTTTTTAAGTAAAAAAAATTATATTTATATTATTTTTTACTATCAAAATCTTAACCTTATCATACAAATATTAATTAATAAAATATTTATTTGTAAAATTATTTAAACTTATTTTATATGATTTTTAAGTAAAAATAATTTTATAAATTTTTAAAATAAAAATGTTACCATTCAAAATTGGATATATTGGTTCCGTCCACATCCTTCCACTAAAAATGATTATTATTTGAAAATAATATATTTGCAATCT
>PYAF01001892.1:590934-608567 GCA_007407185.1 Glycine tomentella
TGAAAAGAAAAAAAAATAAAGAGAGAGAAAGAAAGGATAGAAAGAAAAAATTGAATGATAGTTACGTGTATCTTAAAGAAAGATAAGTATATACATATATGATAGATTAAATAAAATGTTTATTCATATTATTTTAAAATATACATAATATAATATTAAAAAAAATATTTAATACAATACATAAAAATAATATGTAATATCATAATAATATGAGAGCATCTTTAGTAATATATCTCAAATTAAGATCTTAGATTATTTTTTATGGTCTTCATAGTGTCACATGAAGATTTCTCTCACTTTATTTTTAGTGATAGATTTAATTTTGAAATCTTAGAGAAAGAATTTTTTTTTGGATAATGTGCATATTTTGAAAGTTCTTCTATCATAACTCATTATTCAAGTTGGAGATCTCCTCACATTTTTTATTAGAAGATTTAGTGAAGATAGGATCTTGAGCTCAAGATCTAACACTAAAGATACTATGATAAATTATAATATATATTTACATATTTAATAATAATGATAGAGGGAAAAGGTGAAAAGGAGTCTGTAGTTGTTGTGTTTTTTAGGAAATAGAACAGAAAGAATCTAAAAAAGGAAAAGCAAATGAGGTGTTATAGTTTTGGAAGAGGAAAAAGATTAAAAAGAAAAAAATAAAAAGGAATAGAGAAAAAAGATAAAAAAAAAAAAGTGAAAAGAGGTAGAGAAGGAGTTTTGGAGGGGAAACTTTTAACAAGGTGTTTGATGTGTTATAAGAAAACCTTGTTTTATTAATAGATATATAGATATAGAAATGGATGGGTGCTCATTTTAGTATCACTCTTAAATTATTTAATTAGAAAATAATAATTATTGGTGAAAAATTAGAAGGATGAATTTTGATTAATTTCTGTAAAAAAATGTAGCATTGATTATTAATATTTTTATTAATGAATGGGATTTAAAAAAAAACATATCTAGGAAAAATTTTAATTTTAATTTCTACAAATGTAGAAAATAATAAAAGGAGAATTTTATCTATTAAATAAGAATAGGTTATCTTTTTCCCTTAAAATCATGGAACATTATTATAGTAATTATGAAATTATAAAAATGACAAGAAAAAATAAAAAAAATATATTTTTTGCTCATCAAAATAGTTTTTTTGATTAATTTTCCTCTTACTCTTGTAACAAATATGTGATATACCACCTTTTTTGTTACATTAAGAGTCATGTGACTATTTAGTGATTGACATTGTAATAGAGACCAAATCTAACAATTTTTAGAAGTAAAATGACATTAAATTTAAATCACAAAATACTAATCAAGTTGGATAGAACAATTGTCTATCATGGTTAGTCCCTGTCAATGAAATGTGAAAAAAAATTATGACACTTATCAACTCTCACATTCATTCTCCACTTACAAACTTACATGTTGGGACTCACCATTGATAGGCATTTGTCATAATTATTAGTTAACATATTTAGTATGTATCCCATTAACGTCGTTTTAGTTTTTAAAGTTGTCTATTCAATCCCAATTAATGTGTTCATAATTGAATAATTAAGTGATATGCTCACAACACATGTGGCCACTAAAGTGACAAATAACATGATACATCACATGTTTACTAACAAAGTTGGTGGATGACTAATTATAAGGACTAACTTGACTAACAATTTAAAGGGTTTATTTGTCATTCTTATACTTATAAGTATTAATATGACAATATTTCACAAGTTTAAGGATCAAAATGATAGTTTAGTCATTCAATAATTTTGAGTACGAGTATGAATTTTTATTTCAAAATTTATACGGGATTGAGTTTGTACATTAGTAAGTTAAAATGTATCTCATTCCACAATCATGTGGAGATAAGGAAATGTTTCATTTATCCATTTTATCTCTTTTTTTTTTATTGCATTTTCAACATGGTCTTACTTGTTCATATGATTGACTATTAGACAATCTCACACCTCATTGATAATGACTTTGCTCGAGCCAAAATTATGGCTAATATTTAACATTAACTTTGTCCTAATGGTTCACGTAAGCCTTTGACGCTAACATGGACCATCCTATCACCTTCTATAATAATATGGACAACCCATTAACCACATACTATCTATATGAAACTCTTAACAAAGTAAGTTGTTTTACATTAGATTCCTCATCAAATATATGATTAATGATATTTGTCCCACTAATTTATATCCATTTGGACACTTGGTTAATTACTTATGTAATTTCTCACTTTTACGCTCTTAATTCTTTCCCTAATTTTTATTTGTTGGAAAAAAATATTTTTAGTTATTGTATTTTGTAAAGATTTTGATTTTGATTTTTGTGTTTCATTAATCCTAAAACCAGATACTATATAAAAAATAATATTAACAATATCTACTTATTTTTAAAAGTTTAAAAACTAAAATATTCGATGATAAAGTATAAAAACTAAAATTAAGAATTTTAAAATATATAAAAATTAAGAATATATTTTATTATATTTTATTTTCCTATTTTTTTATATTTTTTAAAGATTACTTATTGAAGATTGTCTTGCCATTTTTTATTATATTATATAAAATTGATTTTAATTTATATAAAAAAATAACAAATAATTTTGAATTAATATAAAATTTTGAATATATGATTTATATAAAATTAATTTTTAATTATAACGATAAATTTTTAAAAAATATTATTCAATCAAAAAGTTATAAAATGATATAATAACTATTAATATTATATCAATATAATCTGATTCCTCAAAGTATAAGTATTATTTTAAAAAAGTTTTAAAATTCATCGGTGTTAAGTTAATTGGGTGTTGTGTGGCGTCAAGATTCCGGGTCGGACTAAAACTAAACGGGCCACACGCCATACGATCAATTTCTAAACGCAGGACAAGATTGGAGATTAGAATCACAAACTGCAAAATTGTTGTGTGACTTGAATTGTGTAGCCAAATTAAGGTCGTAACCGTAGTTGTTGTATGAGTATCAGGGGCTTGGGGAACACATCATTCCCTCCACACTCCCACTGGATCTTCACTCTCAATCTCAACACACCCTCTTCCCACTGCCATGTTCCACAGGTACCCTACGCCTATCCAATCGAATCTTTTTTCATTCCTTTGATTTCTCTAACCTCACTTTGCTGTGACGCGAACTCATTCTTAGGTCCATTTTGCAAATATCATCTCGCCCAGCTCTTAGAAGGAACCCCAGACGTTTTGTATACCAGGTACCTACCTGTTTTCAATGCAATTAATTGATGGAATATAGTGGAGGAAACAAATGTCTAATCCGGGCACTCAAATTGCCTTTGCTCATTACCCATATGTTTTAATCTTTTCAACCATTTTGGTCTTTACCCTTAACATGTAGATAGTTCTGCTACAAAGTACTTTACTAGTTACCAAAGAAAAAGAAATGCTTAGCACAAATAGTACAACATCCTTGAATATTTGAAGATGGGAGATTACTTTATACCATTATGACGGGATTGTCACTCTCGCCTGAATGTATGTCCCCTGTTGCCATGTTGAATCGAGTCGAAAAGCATTAAGCACTCAAGTGCAGCATCTAACCTATCTGCATATTTGGTGTCTTCATATTATACATTGAATTACTGCTTCTAACTAACAAAATTGCTAGTATTAATTCCGTAATAACAATCTGTGGCACTGAATATTGTGTGATAAAATATCAACAAGAGAATAAACTCAACTAGAAGAAATGAGAATGTTGCATTGGATGAGTGGACATACTAGGCAAGATAGGATTAGGAACAAATGCATTAGAGAGAAAGTTAGAGTAGTACCTGTTGTAGAAAAAAAATGGTAGAATGTCATCTTAGGGTGTGTGTGAGAAGATCTGTAGAAGCTCCAATTAGAAGAGTAGATTGGATGGAGGGTAGCTATATTACTAAAGGCAAAGGAAGATCTAGAATAATTATAGGTGAAACTATTAGAAATATTTGGAGGTCAATGGTTTGTCTGTAGACCTAATTTTGCAATAGAATGGCATCATTTAATCCAAATAGCCAACCCCACTTAGTGGAAAGAGGCTTGGCTGTTATTATTATAACACAATGTTCGATGAATTTATATGCAAAATGTATTGCAAAACTGGTAGTGTTACCACTTCTCATTGCTTTTGTACTAAATTGATTATAGGAATGTAGGACAGGAAAGTGTAGTTGAAATACATTCTGCTTGCTATAAAATTAACCATATACTGTATTTATGTGTGCTAGGAACTGCTTAGGTTGTTGATTTGGTAGTGCTTATCTCCAATTTCAATCAGCTTCATATGTTACATCTTTCTAATTCATTACCCTTCTTTTCTTTTTCACATAATTCAGCGGAGACCTTTACATCTATCTTCACAAAAGAATTTCTCAACTACATCGAAACCAGGGGGTGCCTCAGCTTCTGGATCTCCGGGCAAGCCACCCAAGTCTACTGGCACTCTATCAAAGTTTTTCATTGGAAGTGTAGCTTTAGGTGCTGCTTTTCTGGCAGCTTATCAGACGGGTTATTTGGATCAATATCTTAAGAAAGAGCATTATAGTGTTCTGCAGGAACCTCATGTCAATGCAACTATTGAAGACTTGAAGAGTGTACAACATTCAACGGACCAGTTAATTTCACCTAGTGAGAAATTTAACCACGAAAATCCCACTGTAGAGATTACAGAGCAGGAGATTGATGCCCATTTTTCACTGCCAGAAATTGTAGTAGAAGACCAAGTGGATAAACCGATTCCTGTGCAAGACAAATCTGATATTGCTGAAGATGTTATTGCTGCTGCCAAAGAAAACCAATTGCCTGAACATCCTCAAAGCAGTCTAACATCTGATGATCCAAGTAAAGAATCCGTGGCACAATCTGATGGGATTATTGGAATACAAAGCACTGAGACAGACAATGCCCAAAGACTGGAAGAGGGACATCATACATCCACATCTACACAGACCAGTGCAGTTCCAGATGAAAATGGGATGAAAAATATTCAACTAGAGCAACTTGAAATACAAGACACAGAGAGAAGAGAGGTACTTATGAGTTTTTGTTGGCTTGATATACGGTTGTATCATTCAGTTATTCCCTAGCATTCACCAAGGATTTTTTTTCCTGTTATTTTTTTTCTAAACTGAATTTTGACATTTATTTCTTTTTAATATATTTCCTTTGTTACTCCATTACAGAGTGCATTAGGCAATGGTGTAGAGCAACAACCTACCCTCCTTGAGGAGTATCAGTTAAGAAATAAATCAGAAAGAAGCCCTGCAACGTATATATCTAGTCATGGCTTTACTGAGAATAGCTGTTTTCCTGAAGGAAAAGAGGTTACTTTAGAATCTTGCTTATATTTTTCTTTTATGTGTGGTACAGTTATTTATGATCTTAATCATACATGAAAACTAAATTGTTGAAACACTAGGCACTTAGTGGTGCAATGGAGGAGTTAAAAGATGGTTACATTTCTGAGAATGGGAAACTGGTTCTTGATTTCTTGCAAGCCATCCATGCCGCAGAGAAAAGGCAGGCTGACTTAGATGCACGTGTTTTTAGTGAAGAGAAGAAAGTGTTAAAGGTTTGGCCTATAAATTATCATCCTTTGTAACCCATCCTCTAAAACCATGCAAACGTGCTTTGTTTGTAGCTTTTTTGGTTTATTCATGAGCTTTGAAATCTTTATTTTTACTTGAAACTTTGTTCATGTTAGGAAAAATATGAAAAGAAGTTGAAAGATGCTGCTGCCAGAGAACTTATGCTCACTGAAGAGGCTGCAATGTTGGACAGGGTAAAAATCTTTTTGGTCTTCTCTTTTTATTTATTTATTCAATTTAACGTATTTTTGCTTGTTGATTTTTGTCTTAAATACATGGGTTGGAATAATGAGTACCAAAGACATTGAGAGAGGTTGGCTCTGTTATCAGAACAAAGAATAATTCCTGTTTAAGTGGTGATGGTTGATGGGTTTGTTGTTCAATGTATATACATTTAACTCAATCATAGTTATTTACTCTTGATTCAGCAAAATAGTTTGTATTAAAATTGAAGCTATACTATTATATTCTGAGTTTGACTTAATAATGGTCACACAAAATAATCAGATTCCAATTTGAACTCAGTCTGTCAGATTTATTTTGTAATTGTGAAGCTTGTCCATTGGTCAAGTTGAATGATTTCTTTGATATGTGCTGTTTGCCTTTCCCTGGCTGTTTCTGCCCAGATGAATAGAATCCAAATCTATAAAGTTAATAACTCTCTATCTTTCCTCCTTTTTCATTTTAATACTTTTCAGGAGCTAAAGAGAGAGAGAGCAAAAGCATCCCTTGCTATCAATTCACTTCAAGAAAAGATGGAAGAGAAAATGAAGACAGAACTTGAACAAAAGGTGCTCATTTTGTTTTTTGTTGATTTTACAAGTACTGTTTTCCCACTTTCTCTACATGTCTGCTGTTACTGTTATCAGTTACGATATAATACTTGTTAAATAAAATATATCTTTGGTAATTGCAGGAAATTGAAGCAGAATTGAAGTTGAAACAAGCTCAGGAATTAGCAAAGGCAGAGTTAAATGCAGCCATAGCAAATGAGAAGGCAGCTCAAATTGAAAAAATGGCTGAAGCAAATGTTAATGTGAGATTTCTGTTAAAATCAAAGATGGGTAGATGCACCCATTTTAAATTATTCATAGCTTGATTTCAATTAATTTATGAAAAGGGATATAATTTTGATAGGTGGCTTCTAGAACAATAAAATAGCCAGAATAGTTTTATGAGTATAAAAAATTTCTGGAGCAACTTATACAAAGACTAGCTTTGTCAAGGTCTAACAAATTAACTCATGATGTGCAAAACAATTTCCAGTTATGGCTTTAGCTGTCTCTTGCAATTTTTATCAGAATATTGCCAATTAGAACTCTGCTTAGTAGGCAGGTGCATTCTTAGTCATCAATGAGTTTCTGAACAAAGTAAAAGTTTGTTTACCAGTATATTAATTGGTATAGTATGTAATCTACCAGTGTTAGGATCCAAATGCAAGTGCAAACAGCAAAAAAATGGTGTTCCTTCATGTATTAGTGATACTAGGGAACTGCTTTACATGCTGAGAACCCAAATAACATCAAATCTACTATTTGTTTGAGTCTCCTCTGGTTTGTGGTAGACCTTTCTGTACATCCAAAGCAAAATGTTGTATAAATTGTTTGCAGATAACTTTCAGTACAGATGCTTATCATCCTGAATGGAAATGTGAAATGTAAATAAGTGAATTTCATGCCTTCAAATATTTTTGGTCTACGGACTGTGTTGGCTTGTCAAAGGATGAACCATACCACTATAAGTTTACATTTGATTGTGCTGGATATTTATTTTGTCAGTGGAAGACATTATTTTCTTTTCACCAATATGTGTTGTTAGACAAGTACAGCATGTCTGCCTTAAATTATTGGGAAAAACGCCTGCTTATGCAAACTTAAGCTTCTAAGAATTGATCAGGAACATTCATGTTGAAAAGGACAAAACACTGGGTAGACTTTTGATAGTTGCAAAATTGACATCATATTTTAGCCAGCAATTGGAATTTTTATTAATTGACATACCTGTGGACTTTATTTAGTTAAAGTTGAAATTTGACTTGTTTAAAAAATTTCTTTCCCTCCATTTCTGTAGATAAATGCCTTGTGCATGGCATTTTATGCTCGATCTGAAGAAGCTCGTCAAAGTCATGCTACACAAAATTTTGCACTGGTAATATTTTTTCTTTCTCCTGTTTCTTTGTGCTGTTTTTATCTGTCTTTGGCCGTAGAGGAGCTTAATGACAAAATATGGGTTTATAGTATTGTATTGATTTTTCCAATCCTGCTTACTATTTTCTTTTTTGTGCATGGATCCTGCGGAGAGCACTTGCATTGGAAGATGCACTATCTAAAGGACTGCCAATTGAGACAGAAATAGCATCTTTGCAGTCTTATCTTGGAGGTATAGATAAAGATTCAGTTTTGGATTTGGTGCTAGCATCCCTTCCCAAAGAAACACGAAGCAACGGCACAGACACACAACTGCAGCTAAAGCAGAAGGCAAGCTGTGTTCTTGTCTGTATTTAACTTTACATGGAGTTTTTTGTATTACATGTTCTATATAAGATTGCTACATTTCTTCAATTCTTCTCAAGTTGTTATTACTTTTTGACCTTGTTAAACTTTTATTTGAATACCTGCTAAAGGTTATATTCTCTGGATGCTTATAGCATGGATATAAGTCCCTTTAAATTGGTTTCTGTAATTTCCATCAGTTATCAATCCCATCTGTTATATTTTTGACATTCTTTAATGCTCCTATCTTGTGAAGCTGCCATAGTGATAAATTTGTACAAAACAATTAGAATTGACCGGTGAAGCAATTCTGGAATTACAAAAATTGCAGTTTCCTGAAATGCACTTGTCTGTTTCTAAAATTCTAGAATGAATCATTTACTTTTGAATTTCAGTTTCTAATTTTTGCGTTCTGTTGCAGTTTGATGCCTTAAAAGGTAGTGTAAGACACTTCAGCTTCTTCCCACCAGGAGGGGGAGGTATGTTGGCACATTCTTTGGCACATGTAGCATCCTGGTTGAAGGTATGTAATTAACTGACCAGCATGCCATTTCCATTTAAGGCTGTGCTTTATGTGAAAACAAAATTTATGGGAGAAGTAATAATTGGTGGCCATTTAGACATAATACACACTTCGATACATTAACTCTGTTTATTTCTCCCCTTGCCCTAACTCGTCCCATTTTCATTTCTATTGAGCTCATCCTAAGTTCAAGGAGAGATATATGTTTGACTTTGGCATGTACTCAGGTTAGGGAAGACGATCGATTGGGTGATGGGATCGAATCTGTGATCAATAAAGTTGAAGTTTATTTGGCAGAAGGAAAACTTGCTGAAGCAGCAGATTGTCTAGAAGAAAGTGTAAGAGGCACACAAGCTGCAGAAATTGTTGCAGGTTGGGTGAGGCAAGCAAGAAACAGGGCTATTTCTGAGCAAGCTGTGCTGCTGCTTCAATCCTATGCCAATTCCCTTAGCCTTGCATGATTCTCGAATTTTGAATATTTACAAAATCATGTTGATTCAATACAAAAGGTTGCAGAGATTATCTTTGGCAGATTATGCCAACGGGAATTATTGACCTACGAGGAAAACAATTAACGTTTTTGTTTCATAGCAGCGGAAATTAGTTGATTCTGTGATTTCTGTGCAACTCCAATGGCTTTGGAGTTTTGACTGAAGTGATATCAGGCTCTGTATAATTTTGTCTTTTGTTTTACTGAATAACAGAAATGTTGTATTGCAACATATTGAAATTTCAATTATATACCTCAGGCGATCGGGAAAAGGTTGGACGTCACATGTTCATCTTTGCTTTCAATTAAAGTAATGGTTATTTTACTTATTTATTATTATTTTTTGAGGGTTGGGGGGGGGGGGGGGGGGGGGGGGGGGGGGGGGGGTTGAAAATTATTTAGTAAATTGATGGTAAAGTAAATTATTGAAAAGCAAACCAGTTGGAGTATAATTTATATGTTAATAAATATTGTTATAGTATAAAACAAGGATATTTTTTAAATGGGATTGAAGTAATATGCATGATAGGTTAGAACGATTATTGTAAAATAAAATAAAAATAAAAATCAAGACCTTTAAAAATAGACCCAATACTTATATGTTTCTTACATTTTTAATTACACAGTGCTCCTTACTTTAAGAACTTACGTTTGAATTTTAGGCATGCTCTAAGTGGCCTTTTAATTTCTGAAATGCGCCATTTCGTTGGGAGGAGAGCATCATTGATGCGAAGACTGACTTGATGATATTCTCTCATCCTAAACTATTGAATTATCACTAATTTTAATTTTCTTGCAGTGTTATAAGAACATCTTTAAAAATTTATTTATTTTTAAATAATGTATATATTTTAAGAAATTTTTTACAAAAATCTAATTTTTACGTTTAAGATCTCTTCACCTTTTTTATTGAAAAATCTAGTGAAGATCAGATTTTGAGTTTAAGGTCTTTGTTCAAGATCTAACACTAAAGATGTTCTTAGTAGCTCACACTTTCTTAGCACTAACACAAGAGAAATTATTTAAAAAATATATAATTTAAGCTATCCCATATAAAATTAAATAAGGTATAATTGTTTTTTGGGTTTTCTTTTTTATTAAAAATATGTATGCAAGTTTTAATGCATATAACTATCTCTATACATATTCGTATTAGATTATGTCAACCCAATCCCGTGACCTAAAATTTTTGTGTCGTGATTGTTTCTTCATTCTATTCTACTTTCATCCTAACAAAAATGAGAATAAGAAAAAGACTCCAAACCTACTAAACTAACCCCTGCCCTGGCTTGACGTAGATGGATTTAATTCGGGTCAACATAATGGAACAACTAATCAATGCTATACAAAGCTATTGAATTACTTTGTTATTGTTGTTTGGTTTAAGTACTTATCAACGCAAAGTCATATATTTTGTATTATGGATTGCTATAACAAAATAGAAAAAAAAATCATTGTGCCAAATAACCGTTATTCAAAAGCAAAAACAGTATAAGTTAATGATGTTTTTCTTTGCACAATGACTAGAATGAAATTTAATAAGACTTCATGCATATTATCTTAATGAGGTTTGATCAACAAAATGAACACTTACTGGTTTAATTGTGCTATTTATATAAAATATCTACAATAGTTTTTATGATATAATATTTTTATTTTATTTTTCTCCATTACAACAATAATTTTATCTCACATTTGTTCTCTATTTTTATTTCCTATCTCTTTCTTATTGTATAAATTTTTGCATAAAAATGTTATATAAATAAATATTATTTTTGCAATTTGCCTTTACCATAAGAAAAGGTGTTATCAGGGAGAAGGACTTCTCTTTTTCTTTCATATTTTAAGATGACAATTGGTTTGAACTAGCTTCAATAGTCATATCAATATTCATGGTGATAGAAGCAGACAAAGGCATAACGTTATATTCTTCTTCTACAAATTTTTCAGATGCTTTGTAAGTAAAGTATCAAATAAAAAGAAAAGGCAAATAATGGTTTAAAAATATAAAAAATAGTTAATATTTTCTCAGTTTTGCTAGTAGGAAAGTTAATAAAATGTTATAAAGAATTTAGAATTGACAAAAACATTTGTTAAGAAACTAAAAATAGGAAATATTAAAAAATACTATGATACCCTCTCACCATAACATCCCAACATAATTTTTAATAAAATATTTTATGATTAATTCATTTCTTATGTTAGCGAGATCCTAAGAGAAACATTCATTTATTATCAAGGTCATGTTGTGTAGCTGAATATAGTAATAAAAAAAAATTGGTACTAGTCATACTATTGTTGATGATTACTGACTTCTCTGACATTTTTCTTATCATTATTTAATTTGCTTTTTAGTTTTGATTATTTGATAAATAAACTTATGTAATTAGCATTAACATTCTTAAACATTTTAAGATATGATAATTTTTTTAGTATTTTCAAAAATTCCATACGAATACTTGTTAAAGCAAAATCATAAAAAATATTGGTCGCATATTATTATTATCATTTTAGAAAGAATGGTATAACAAGGAGACATCCTCAAACTACCACGGTGCCAATGATATGCTCGAGATGTCAACAAAGATTTACTAAGAAAATTACTACACAGATTCGAGTCGTTAACAGTTTTACTCAAATGCAACTATTCAACTAAGTGACAAAGATTTCCTTTCACAGAGTTACACATCAAACCAAAAAACTATGTTAGAGTTACACATCAAATGAAAAAACTATGTTCACAGAGGAGGTGAAAATTCATACCGAATCATTAATCACTTGGGTCAATCACATTGACATTACAAGTGCAATATTAACATTGGTTGCTTCGTTTTTCTATTTTTAATATAAAAATATAAACTCTGGTTGATTGTTTTCAATCATTTTGTACAGAACAACCCCCAAATGTTTTCTTCTTCTTCTTATTATTATCTCCAACTCCGGAGTCTACTATCTCAATCACTGGTGCTAAGTGGTGACATTTCAACTTCCGTTAATATTAGTATTTTAGGGAGCAGAAAAACGTAAGCCCTCTTCATAAAATGTAAAATAAAAATAGAAAGAAGGAAAAATAGAACCCCGCTTATTTAGGGCTTGTACTTACATTGTGTTTGTTTAACGAACTAGGATGAGATTATTTTTTATTCAACTCATTCAAAATTTTAATAAGAATTAATATTTATTTAAATTTAAACTTAATTCGTTAAAACTCAAGAACATATAAAATAAGATTGAATAAATTTGATTTGTTACCATAATATATTAATTTTAACATAATACATAATTTTATTATAAAATTTAAAATTTTAATTAATATACATTTTATAATATATATTTCAAAATAAATAATATTAATATTGTTTTGAGATGAATTAACGGTGGATGGTTGCATAACTCCTCTGACGAGGTTCTCCTACGGATGTGTCCAACTATTTGCATCCATATCCATATAGACTTTGCATACTTATAGAGTCTCTAGCACTCAAATATTAGAGTTTGACAGAGTAATGACACTATGGTTAGATTGTGTATATGATTTAAGTGGAAGGGGTCTTATTTATCTAGTGTTTTTTTCTAAGGTCATAGCTTTTAGGTGATAATGAATCCATCCTTTCTGTTAAGAGCGTGAATTTCAATATGCAATATTAGTCCAATTGTATACAAAAATTTGCAGCTGCAAGAATTCTTTGGTGTCACCTAAGCCGATATGATATGATTAATAACAATAGATAATAATGTAATGATAATCCTTATGACGAAAACTATTAAGTGATCAATAAAAGAAGTTATAAACTTCTTTTGTCAATGGTTAGCTATAAATGCTTGGCTTTGTTATTTCTTCGGTATAAATATAATTATAATATTACGTTATATAAAATATTATTTATTAAGTCAATAAATTCAATTATTAATACTAAACTCAAAATACTAAACTAAAAATTAATTTATAATAATCTTATTCGATTTTAACAAGAAGAAAAAAAACTTAATATATGTCTCTAATTCGTAAATCTGCTTTGCAAACCTAATGTACTAAATTGAGATGAGATTAGTTTAAGAAAATAAAACATATAAGTGATGAGATTCTTTTGATATGGTAGGGGGTCCCAATCATAAGAGGGATATTAACAGCAAATGTTTAATTATATCTAACCTCATAACTTGCCACTTCATATTCCAGCTTGTACAAATAATTATAATTTGCTTGTCTCTCTCTCGTGGCTAATAATAACACCGTTTTTATAATAAAAAAAAATGCTTCTCATTGTATTTTAGGTACCAAAATAAAACTTTGTACTAGTATTTTGTTACCGTAAGTTGCGTCAACTGTCCTGTCCTACTCTGCATCAATGCATTGCAGGTGTGTTATCGTTTACGAAAATCATAAAATGTAACTCCATTTTTTATGAAAGAAAATATTGCATGTATTATGTACCTATTTATATTTCAATCAACAAACTAAGCACGCTGAAAAAGATAATAACTAAGGAAAAAAAGAGATTGAAAATTGAGACAAATCTTTAATGATATTTCATTTCTGGTTGGTTAGACTTTTTCTATTTTCTTTTAACATGTAAGAATCGAAGATAACACTAAAGAATTTATTATGTTTAATCAACTGAATTAAATTTTATTATCTGGTTAGACTTGATAACAGTATTATGTTTGGGGCTCAACTCAAACTCAAACCCATGTGATGAACAGTTAAAGTTAGGTTCATCGTAGATATTGCATTTGCTTTGGTACCAAGGCACACTAAAAAATGAGTGTAATATTTGGTGATAAATTAACATATAACTTGACTTGAAACTGAGAGAGTACGCAACATTTCAATCTCACGAAAAATAGAAAATGAGACTTAAAAGACCAAATTTATGTTAAAGTAGAGTTGTTGCATTATATTCCAATGCTAATCACTTGTCCATTTGATGAGCAGGAGACCTCGAATGCAATTTTTAGCAACACGTTGACTTCTAGTTTGTCATGGGCTCTGAAACAACGTTTGAGTTTATTAGACATTTGCACTTTTTGGGTATAGAGCGATATCAATTTTTGTATCAAATAATTGTTGGCTTTGTATTTAACTATATAACATATGTCTATTTACCTTTGGTTGAGGTCTACATTAGATACATCATGTACAAATGTTTTAAAGAGGTGAAATCATCGGTTGACTATTCAAAGTTTTCTTGGTTATATTTTATGTAAATGTTATAAAGAGATTGAATATTGTAATTATTGACTCATAATCGAGATTAAATCTTAAACAACATGTTTTTAAGGAAGTCAAATATGATATTCAAAATCCAACTTTAAACACACACACATATATATATATATATATATATATATATATATGTTTTAAGGAAGTTGAATATTGTACTTAAGATCCAACTTTGTTTATATTCGATCATATGTTTTAAGGTGGTTAAATATTATAATAAAGTCTAACTTAAAATATATTTAATGCATATATTATAAGAAAGTCGAATATTGTAGTTGAGATATTTTCTATTTTTATATATGATTATTAAAATCATTTTTTTCATTATTAAATATTTATATAGAAAATATTTTATTATTTTATTTTTGTTGAGAATTTGGATTGATTCAATTTTAATGTAAAATAAATAAATATACAACAAAGAAATGCAAATATAACTGTGATAAAAGAGACAAAAGAAAAAAAAACCAGAAATTGTTATAAATCTCTGTTGTATGAACAAACAATAAACTTACAAATTTAGATTAAAAAGCAATTTTTTTAACCCATGGACCTAGTAGTGGAGCATGAGACTTATGTTTGATTTATCATTGTAAAAAAATAAAAAATAATTATTTATATATAAAAAAAATAATGAAACCAAGCATATTGAAAACCTTTCATCTCCAAAATTTGACTCACGTGGAGTGTGTGAAGCCGACGCTTAGCTGTCAGCTAATAAGCTTTGCTATGAAGCTGAAGTAGCCACTGTCGGTGCTCCGGTGACGGCGAGATCCTCAAAAATTCCCCAAACTAAACCATCTTGCCCTCAAAAACACTTCCTATCCTTCCATCACATTGAAAAGTGGAAAACGTAAGACACAACAAAAGTAAAAATAAAATAAAAACAAAATAGAATAAAAAAAGAAAAAGGTACAAGCAACTACATTTGTTCCTCTTCCAATTGTGTCGTCTTATCTTCTACGAAACCCATTCATAGATGCATGTGATGTGCACCTTCTTCTTCTTCTTCTTCTATTCCACTCACTCCCTCTCACACCATTGCTGAATTCTTCAATATTCATTCACTGTACTTAACCATATTCCACTTCCACCCATACCTTGCTTACTTACTTACTTCGATATTGGATCTGAATGAACCAATGATGCTTTGTCTCTTCCAGATCTGAACTTGGTTCAACTCAAACTGAACCCACCATCACTATGGCCACCTCACTCGCTTGGAGACTCTCTGCCAACAATGGCACCACCCTAGCCGCAAATGATCGGGTACCTTCTTCACTCCAGTTTCATCTTTGTCTTCTGTTGTTTGTGCCATTACTCATATCTTCACTATTTTATTAGTTAAGGTCAAAAGTGTTGTAGTCAGTGTTTGCATGGGGTGGAGTTTATGGATCTTGTTCCCATCTGGTTGCATCTGGGTATTTTCTGCCCATTGCTCTGTTGAGCCAATGTTTTACTCTCATTCTGTACTACTGTACTGGATATCTGACAATTCTAGGAAGTATTATCGAGGATCACTCATTATTGGAAGTTTATAAGAACTATGGGATTTAATTATGCAAATATTAAGGATTTCCTTTTTGTTGTTTTGCTGATGTGTGATTCGTATGTTAATTTGTCCCCAAGAAAGTAGAAACATGTTTGTGACTGTTCTACATATTGAGGTGTGTACACTTTCATGATTGTAGCATGATTAACCGTTCAACAGATCTTGTGGGATGCAGGGCGTAGGTAAAAAAATGGAAACAAAGGATGGGGTTTATAAAATAGTTCGGGCCTGTTTGTGTACTTTACTGAAATGTTCATAGGTTTGTTAAGATATGTGGTTCTTTGCTGATATCTTAAGTTGTTGTACGATTTTCACTGCTCATCAGGTTTCCCTTATGTTTTGCTCAATGAGATGCAGTACTAAAGGATCAAAAATCAACTGTGGTGAAAGCAAGAGCAACAAATCTATTTGTTTAGTACTCTGAATGTTTTCATTTTCTTGATAAGAAATGCAATCAAACTGTGATATATATTGGTTCACCTATCTTCCATTTGAACTTGATGTCCCATTTCATCTCCTCTTTATTTTAGGACATATTACTTAGTTATCCATCCATCACTGGCTTTATGCTATTCCTCTGTTTGTGTTTGTTTTTTTTGTTTCCAATGTTTTAGTTGAAGTTTTCAGAGATATGCTACATACCTTGCCATATAACATTCCCTAGTTTCACCCTTTTGATTGCAGGAAAGAAATGGTGACGGGAGGACTCAAGATTCAGAGCCCCCTACTCCACATTCTGTTATGAAAATGGGATCGAGGTTGGTTACAGCTTAAAACTCACCTAAAAAAGTTGTCACACTACAGGAACAGTGTGCAACCTGATAAAATTATTGATTAATTGCTTGCAATACTGCTAGAATAAGTGATTGTAATAATTACTTGCAGCCAAACAAGCTAACAGTCTAACCCGTGAGAATGAACTAAGAACCATGTGAATTGATGCTTTGATTTATGGACTATGGACATTCACAAATTTGTGAACAGAAATTTGTGAACAAAATTTTGGTTTCTTACATGTTTTACTGGTTGCTTTTGCAGAGAGCGTAACAGCAGCATGGAGGATCCAGATGGGACATTAGCTAGTGTTGCCCAATGCATTGAGCAGCTGCGTCAGAACTCATCTTCTGTGCAGGAGAAAGAGTATTCCTTAAGGCAGTTATTGGAGCTTATAGATCTGCGTGAAAATGCTTTTAGTGCTGTTGGATCTCACTCTCAGGCAGTTCCAGTACTTGTTTCCCTTCTCCGGTCTGGTTCATTGAATGTGAAGATATTAGCAGCAACTGTCTTGGGCTCCCTTTGTAAAGAAAATGAGCTAAGGGTGAAGGTCTTGCTTGGAGGATGCATTCCTCCATTGCTTGGTCTACTAAAGTCCAGTTCTACTGAAGGCCAAATTGCTGCTGCAAAGACTATTTATGCTGTCTCTCAGGGTGGTGTAAAAGATCATGTTGGTTCAAAAATTTTTTCGACTGAAGGAGTTGTACCAGTGCTTTGGGTGCAGCTGAAAACTGGCCTGAAGGCAGGAAATGTAGTTGAAGGTTTATTGACTGGGGCATTGAAAAATCTCTCCAGCAATACCGAGGGATTCTGGAATGCAACAATACGAGCTGGAGGAGTGGACATATTAGTGAAGTTACTGGCAACGGGACAGCCTAGCAGTTTAGCTAATGTGTGCAATTTACTTGCTTCTGTAATGATGGAGGATGCATCTGTTTGTTCAAAGGTGTTGACAGCGGAGGTGACAAAACAAC
>PYAF01001892.1:608667-634430 GCA_007407185.1 Glycine tomentella
AGAATACATGCAGGGTGAGTGTGCTCAAGCATTACAGGAGAATGCTATGTGTGCTCTAGCAAACATCTCTGGGGGTTTGTCTTTTGTCATATCTAGCCTTGGCCAAAGTCTTGAATCATGCACCTCACCTACCCAAATTGCAGACACATTAGGAGCTTTGGCATCAGCTCTCATGATATATGATAACAAGGCAGAATCTACCAGAGCATCAGATCCTTTGGTTGTCGAGCAGACATTACTCAAGCAATTTAAACCTCGCTTGCCCTTCCTTGTACAGGAACGAACCATTGAAGCGCTTGCTAGTTTGTATGGAAATTCCATACTTTCAAATAAACTTGCAAATTCTGATGCAAAACATCTGCTTGTTGGTTTGATAACAATGGCCGCCAATGAAGTTCAAGACGAGCTTATAAAAGCTCTGTTGACACTGTGCAAAAGTGAAGGCAGTCTATGGCGTGCACTTCAGGGACGTGAAGGGGTTCAGCTATTGATATCTCTTTTGGGGCTTTCATCAGAACAGCAGCAAGAGTGTGCAGTTGCCCTGCTTTGCCTTCTATCATATGAAAATGATGAAAGTAAATGGGCAATTACTGCTGCTGGTGGCATACCTCCACTTGTTCAAATTTTGGAGACAGGATCTGCAAAAGCAAAGGAAGATTCAGCAACAATCCTTAAGAATCTGTGCAATCATAGCGAAGATATACGTGCTTGTGTTGAAAGTGCTGATGCTGTTCCTGCATTGTTGTGGCTATTGAAGAATGGAAGCCCAAATGGGAAGGATATTGCAGCAAAGACTCTAAATCATTTAATACATAAATCTGATACTACAACCATTAGTCAGCTTACAGCGTTATTGACTAGTGATCTTCCTGATTCTAAGGTTTATGTCTTGGATGCTTTGAGAAGTATGCTTTCTGTTGCTCCCCTTAGTGAAATTTTACGTGAAGGTAGTGCTGCCAGTGATGCATTTGATACCATGATAATATTATTGAGCTCTACCAAAGAAGAAACTCAGGCAAAGTCTGCATCAGCTCTGGCAGGAATTTTTGAAACAAGGAAAGATGTGCGTGAAAGTAGCATTGCTGTTAAAACTCTTTTGTCAGCCATGAAATTGCTTAATGCTGAATCTGAAAGTATCCTGATTGAGTCCTCACACTGCCTGGCTGCAATATTTCTTTCCATCAAAGAGAACAGGGATGTAGCTGCTGTTGCTAGAGACACATTATCAACCCTAGTTGCACTAGCAAACTCTTCAGTTTTGGAAGTTGCAGAGGTGGCCATGTGTGCTCTGGCAAATCTCATTTTGGATAGTGAAATTGCAGAGAAAGCTATTGCAGAAGAAGTTATCTTACCTGCTACTAGAATATTATGTGAAGGCACAATTTCTGGAAAAACCCATGCTGCAGCAGCAATTGCTCGTCTCCTGCATTCTCAGGATGTTGATTATGGTGTAACTGATTGTGTGAATCGTGCTGGAACTGTTCTTGCATTAGTTTCTTTCTTAGATTCTGCTGTTAATGGGTCTGTTGCCACATCAGAGGCTCTAGAAGCACTTGCCATCCTGTCAAGGTCAGAAGAGACCAGTGCAAATATTAAATCTGCTTGTGCAGTTTTGGCTGAATTCCCTAAAAGCATAAGCCCAATAGTCTTGTGCATTGTTGATTCAGAGCCAACATTGCAGGATAAAACAATTGAGATTTTATCTCGATTATGTAAGGATCAGCCTGTTTTTTTAGGCGATACTATCATGTCAGCACCTGGATGTATATCTTCAATAGCTAAAAGGATAATTAGTTCCACAAATGTAAAGGTCAAAATTGGGGGAGCAGCACTTCTTATTTGTACTGCAAAAGCCAATCATCAAAGACTGGTAGAGGATCTCAATTCATCAAACTTGTGTGCCAATCTTATTCGGTCTCTTGTTGATATGCTTACTTCTGCACAGCCTTCTTTGGGTTACCTGGATGGTGACAAGAAGGAATTCATTAGCATATGCAGGTACACAAGAGAAGAGGTCAACGGTTGTGAATCCAACACTAGCACCAGCATTATATGTGGTGCTGACTTGGCGATATGGTTACTGTCTATTCTTGCGTGTCATGGTGAAAAAAATAAAATTGCAATAATGGAGGCTGGAGCAATTGATGTTCTCATTGACAGGATCTCAAATTGTTTCTCACAATATTCTCAGGTATTTAAGTGCCTTTTTCAGTAAATCCAAAGAAATAGTTAGTCTATTTGATTCTGACCATAGGTAATACTTAATAGGGAAAATCATGCTTTAACCCCTCCGCCTCCCCTCCCTCTGAAGTTTTGTCCAAAAGAAACTTTAGTGCACCAAATTAAAATCTTACAATTCATGCAATGATGCAAACTTTCAAAATCTCTCAATTCTCACTTGTACAGAATTTAACAAGTTGTATTTGATATTTATCTTCTGAAACATAATGGTTGGAGAGACACTGAAATGTGTTCAAGACAATGTATTTTTGATGTAAAAAATGGAAAATGAAGTGTTAGGATAGGCTATGTACTCTTTTAGGTGAATCTTTGTCAAACACAATGATCAAAACTCACAAGTTTGGCTAATGACGTACCCGTTGTCAGTTTTAATTAAATTATTATCCACTATGATGTTTTATGTTTCTTTTAGGATTTCAGGGGGTGGGGGTGACAGGTTGTATGTTTCAGAATTGTAAGCTAAGTTAATGTCTTAAACTTGATTTAGACAAAATTCATGTAGATAAGCTGTAATTTTCCCCAGTAAATGTTTACTTCTTTGCTAAGACATCCTTAGCTGTAAAACTGAAACAATGTTGCTATATGACAATTATTTTTGTATATAAACTTTGTTAGCTCCCTTATGGTGAACATGCAGATTGACTACAACGAAGATAGCAGCATGTGGATTCATGCTTTGTTGTTAGCAATATTATTTCAAAATAGAGATATCATACGGGCACATCCAACCATAAAATCTGTACCAGCACTTACCAGTTTATTGAAGTCAGAGGAATCAGCAAATAAATATTTTGCTGCACAATCAATAGCTAGCCTGGTCTGTAATGGTAGCAGGGGAACACTTTTGTCTGTGGCAAATTCTGGGGCAGCAGGTGGACTTATCTCTTTGCTTGGCTGTGCTGATACTGATATACAGGATCTTCTGGAATTGTCTGAGGAATTTTCTTTGGTACGTTATCCTGATCAAGTGGCTCTTGAGAGGTTATTTAGAGTTGATGATATAAGAGGGGGAGCCACTTCTCGGAAGGCAATACCTGCCCTAGTTGATCTGCTCAAACCAATTCCAGATCGTCCAGGGGCACCATTTTTGGCACTTGGGCTTTTGACTCAGCTTGGTAAAGATTGCCCCTCAAATATGAGTGTAATGGTGGAGTCTGGGGCCTTAGAGGCACTTACGAAGTATCTTTCACTGAGTCCACAAGATGCAACTGAAGAAGCTGCTACAGATCTGCTAGGAATTCTGTTTAGCAGTGCTGAAATACGAAAACATGAATCAGCATATGGTGCTGTTGCTCAACTTGTAGCTGTTCTACGTTTAGGAGGAAGAGGTGCAAGGTATAGTGCTGCAAAAGCCTTGGAAAGTTTGTTTTCTGCTGACCACATTAGAAATGCAGAGATTGCTAGGCAAGCTGTTCAACCGTTGGTGGAGATTCTCAGTACCGGTTCAGAAAAGGAGCAGCATGCTGCCATTGCTGCATTGGTTGGGTTACTGAGTGAAAACCCATCAAGAGCACTTGCTGTTGCTGATGTTGAGATGAATGCAGTGGAAGTTCTTTGTAGGATCATTTCATCAAATTGTTCAATGGACTTGAAAGGGGATGCTGCCGAATTATGTTGTGCTCTTTTTGGAAATACAAGGATTCGGTCCACAGCAGCTGCTGTTTGCTGTGTTGAACCACTTGTCTCTCTCCTTGTAACTGAGCTCAGTCCTGCTCAGCTTTCAGTTGTCCGGGCATTGGATAGGCTTGTTGATGATGAGCAACTGGCTGAATTAGTTGCTGCACATGGTGCAGTTGTTCCTCTTGTTGGTCTACTGTCTGGTAGGAACTATATACTTCATGAGGCTATTTCCAGAGCTCTGGTCAAGTTAGGAAAAGACAGGCCTGCATGTAAAATGGAAATGGTGAAAGCTGGAGTTATTGAAAGCGTACTTGACATCTTACATGAAGCACCTGATTATCTATGTGCAGATTTTGCTGAATTGTTGCGTATATTGACCAATAATGCTAGCATAGCTAAAGGACCATCTGCTGCTAAAGTGGTTGAACCCTTGTTTTTGTTGTTGACAAGACAGGAATTTGGGCCTGATGGACAGCACAGTGCATTGCAGGTTTTGGTTAATATCTTAGAACATCCACAGTGCCGCGCTGACCATTCATTGACTTCTCGCCAAGTTATTGAACCACTTATCCATTTGCTTGATTCTCCAATTTCAGCAGTGCAACAGTTGGCTGCTGAGCTTCTTTCACATCTACTTGTAGAAGAGCGCCTTCAGAAGGATCCAGTGACACAGCAAGCAATTGGCCCTCTCATTCGAGTTCTTGGTTCTGGTATACACATATTGCAGCAGAGAGCTGTAAAAGCCCTAGTTAGTATTGCACTAACATGGCCTAATGAAATTGCTAAAGAGGGTGGTGTTATTGAAATTTCCAAAGTTATATTGCAAGCTGACCCTTCCCTTCCTCATGCTTTATGGGAATCTGCTGCCTCGGTTTTGTCAAGTATTCTGCAGTTTAGCTCTGAATTCTACTTGGAAGTTCCTATTGCTGTACTGGTAAGGTTGCTTCGATCAGGCTCAGATAGCACAGTTGTTGGTGCTTTAAATGCTCTTTTAGTGTTGGAAAATGATGATGGAACTAGGGCAGAAGCTATGGCTGAAAGTGGTGCTATAGAGGCTCTCTTGGAGCTCCTACGATCTCATCAGTGTGAGGAAACTGCTGCAAGACTTTTAGAAGTATTGCTGAACAATGTGAAGATTCGAGAAACGAAAGTAACAAAATCAGCTATTGTACCATTATCCCAGTATCTTTTGGACCCACAAACTCAAGCACAGCAGGCAAGGTTGTTGGCAACTTTGGCTCTTGGGGATCTGTTTCAGAATGAGGCTCTTGCTCGAACAAGTGATGCAGTTTCAGCTTGTCGTGCTTTAGTGAATGTGCTTGAAGAGCAACCAACAGAAGAAATGAAAGTTGTAGCCATATGTGCTTTGCAGAATCTTGTGATGTATAGTCGATCAAATAGGAGAGCAGTTGCAGAGGCTGGTGGTGTTCAGGTTGTATTGGATCTGATAGGTTCAAGTGATCCAGAAACATCAATTCAGGCAGCAATGTTTGTTAAACTTCTCTTCTCAAATAATACTATTCAAGAGTATGCTTCTAGTGAAACAGTCAGAGCAATTACTGGTGAGTTTTTCTTTGCTAATCTTGCAGTTTTTACGGCTTGGCTGATTGAGCACCTTAATACTTTTTTCCCTTCTAAATTCCTACAAAAAGATACATAATAACATGCCCTCATTTTACTTTCTAGAAGAGGCAGCCTTGGTACTGGTGTAAAGAAAAAACCTGATTTTATTGGAATAACGCAAGTTTTAGAAACTGAACAGAACAGATATTTAAATAATAGTAACAATTAGTTCTTTAACAGTAGAAGTGAATATAAGTAGTGAGCCTTTGTGTGCATTTCTGATGATAATTTTATGTTGGTTTAGTTATAGTAAAAACATAATATTGAACATTTTGGGAAAGTTGGAGTTATAAGGTTAGCTTGGAGTTGGAGGTCGTAGATTCGAATCCCCCCACTAACAAAAAATTAACAATTAACAACTAACGTTTGGCGATAAAGAAACATTTTGGGAAAGTTAAAAACACACTAAATTAGGGAATACACTTCTACTTTTGTTGAACAAATTGACCTAAAATGGTCTTTTTGATGTTATGATGCATTGAACATGGTAAATGATTTTTGCCTTGCTATCATAAGCCAAAGGCATAACTTGATTGCTAAAAGGAGAAGTATATCAAATAACATTACATATGAAGAACAAATCTTTTGATTAATAGAAGAGCTAATTTTCAATTGATCGTGCACCTAAAATTTATGGAAGGAAACAAAAATTATAGAACATGTGTCCTGTGAACTTCAATCTATTATTACATTATTTAAACATCAAGACTGCAGTTGTGCTTGTATAGCCTCTTGTAGCAAAAATAGACACTTATTGCTTTTTAAGTATTCAATTAATGGAACTTGAACAATTACAGATTGCACTTCAAAGCCTAATTTACATGTATAAAGTTGCAGTTTTTTTCACAGAATTGATTGATGAACAATGTTGATTCATTTAAGCAGAAACACATCTCCCCCTCCCCAATTTATATTTCTAACTAGGCTTTTGTTCTTATAGCCGCTATTGAGAAAGATTTATGGGCTTCTGGAACTGTGAATGAAGAGTATCTGAAAGCCTTAAATTCTCTATTTACCAACTTCCCAAGACTTAGAGCAACTGAACCAGCAACACTTAGCATTCCCCATCTGGTTACAGCCTTAAAGACGGGTTCAGAGGCTTGTCAGGAAGCTGCATTGGATGCACTTTTCCTGCTCAGACAAGCTTGGTCAGCATGCCCAGCTGAAGTTTCTAGAGCTCAGTCAATTGCAGCTGCAGATGCTATTCCATTGCTGCAGTACTTAATCCAGTCTGGGCCGCCTCGGTTTCAGGAGAAAGCAGAATTTTTATTGCAGTGTTTACCAGGGACATTGGTGGTGATCATCAAGCGTGGTAACAATATGAAGCAGTCTGTTGGAAACCCAAGTGTTTACTGCAAGCTTACACTTGGCAACACTCCACCAAGGCAAACCCAGGTCATTATTTTACATTTATGGTTTCATACTTTTCTGTTAGCTTTGAATCTTTTCTGTGTTGTTATGGGGAAGAGGCTACTTGCTTTTTCGGTGTATGCACTAGGATCCAGTGACATGGGTGTAAAAGTAAATTTGGGTTTTGTCTCTCCATGTCAGTCATCTACAAATTTAACCATGAATGCTGTTTCTTGAATGACTTAATATTATCTGCCTTTTCTCAATGAAAATCATGCCAATTCCAAAAATACTCAATTAGGATATGCATTTTTAGAGCTGTTTCCTAGAAAGAATTTCAGTTGATCATCTACGGATCTACCTATTCTGCTGAGGTTTTGCTACATATGTATTTGTAGAATAATCTATTTACTTAACCCAAATCATTTTTTTCTGCCCCTTTAGGATACGTTTGTCTTAATTGTTGGTTTGCAATTTTTTTGGTCCCTTACTCTTGGGAATACTCTCTAGTGCCACTTGCAAGTTGTATCTTGACCTTGATTTTCAAGGTACATGCAAGAGTTTGAATCTTGTTGAATATCATAAAGGCAAAGAACATTGTGTTTTCTGCTGAATGTATAAAAAAATTGAGGATTTTTTTTATGGAGCTGTATTTTTTATTTTTACATGTTGCATGCTGTATACTCTTTTCCAGAAAAAGTGAATATACTAAATTACTAACATCCTTTATGATGATGTGCTGATCAGGTGGTTTCAACTGGCCCTAATCCAGAGTGGGGTGAGAGCTTTTCATGGACCTTTGAGAGTCCTCCAAAAGGCCAGAAGCTTCATATTTCTTGCAAAAATAAGAGCAAAGTGGGAAAGGTAAATGTGCAAAAACATGAACTATAAAGGCAGTGTATTCATCTTCAAATATTTTGTTTCTACTTTCTATGCTTCATTAAGGAGTGTCTTAAGGGCACTAATTAAGAAACATTTAATCGGTTTAATTGAATATTTTAATTACTTTAATAAATATAATTTTATTAAATATCTTATATCTTTGTTTTCTTAGTCAGTGTTTTAAGAACACTTGTGTGCATTTTGTCTTTGTTTTTACACTTCCACTTGACCCCTCTTCTGTGATTTTTGATGACAGAGTAAATTTGGGAAAGTTACAATCCAGATTGATCGAGTGGTAATGCTTGGATCAGTAGCTGGAGAGTATGCTTTGTTGCCTCAAAGTAAAAGTGGCCCCCCGCGGAATCTAGAAATAGAATTTCAGTGGTCTAACAAGTGATACATCCAGCTGGAAATAAATTTTTGGATTTTTTATATTACACCACGTGTATATAGCTGTTGTTTATTTTTGGTCAAAACAGATTCTTTTTTCATAATATTCTTTTGTAACTTGATCTTTCATTCCTAGGATAAACACTAGGAGCACGAAGATCAGGCCAGCTTCGAGTTTCTTGTATGATTCTTTGCGTGTTGTCAATTTAAAGTGATATAGCGAGTCTGTTTTTATCATTTTTGCCTTGGGGCTTGCATAAGTACGACTTACTATAATTATTTGGCACTAAATTGAATGTAAAAAAACAGTGACAAAGATTGTCGTACTTGGAGAGTGGATAGCTTGGTAATCATCCGTAACGGAGCTTGTGCTTACCTTTACTTTTGACTGCTTGATGTTTTAGTTTTACTCTATTTTGTTTTCACACATGTGCATATAAGCATGCATTGTACTAAGCAAGAGGTAGAACCAAGTTAATCTTGAGTATCCATTTTAAATATGCTCAAAATTTATTCTTTTTACAGTTATATTTGTATGGTATACAGTATACAGTATTTTGACTAGAGAATTAACGTAGCATAAACTTTCTTTCCACTCATAACTCCAAGGCAGCAAACATGGTGAGCAAATAGCTGGCATCATCAGCTTCAAATACTATATACATGATATGATATGACATATTTGTGCGAGAAAGACACTGCTAGAATGACATTTTTTTATTTATTATTATTGTATTATAGTATATGATATCATGTGATGCATCCAATGAATCCTAATGTGGGCCGTGGAGCCATGTTGTGGTGTTTGACAAAAGCATGAAATGTGACAAATTGAGGAGTGCATTATGTATAATGGAGGGCAAAGCCGAATGGATCTAAAAAGGAAAACCCGACTGTGAGGTTATGTCATGTGGACCAAATAGAGAATCCATGAATATTGCATTGCGTTATAGTCTCACCTAATTCTGTTTAATATTGCGTGCCAGCTGAACTTTACGTATATTTTATTTTGTTTCTTACATAACAAAATGATTCACTGGACAACTGGTTTACAACATTTAAGAGGGGAAAAATAACCATTGAACCAACTTGAATGCATGGCACAATGTGATGATGACCTGAGATTGAGGACACCATTCACACACGTTTCAGATATGTATGTGATGTTGACTTGTATTATTCCATTTTTCACTGAAGATGCTACTGCTAAGGTGTTATGACTCATTCTGAGTTCTGACCTTCAAAAGACAAAGGATGGAATAAATTACGGTTTCTATAATTTTAATATCAAATCATGTTGCATATAATTATTTTACATATGAGAATATTATCACAGCTATCCAGATTAGAGAATATCGTAATGGTGTAAAAGAAACTTTTACATTGTTAGGATGTGTTAGTTTAGTGGAAAAAGGTGAAAGAAGAAAAAAATTGGAACGATTTTAGTAAAAAAAAAAATATAATTATGAAAATCTTATTGAACCTGGACGAGGCCTCATTCTAATGGAACATGATACTTACAAAAGCTGAGAAGAATAAAGTACAGTATAATGAAGAAGAAAAACATACATTTCAATACTTTTTTCCCCTATACTTTATCCTAATTTAACACAATCAGTTGAGAAAAGAAGAATAATAATAAAAAAACACGTTCAATTCAAACTTAAATTTTTATAAACAAGTGTGTAAGTGATCGTTTTGAGAAGGGAATGGGAAGAGAAAACACAGAAAGCTTGATGCAGCCTTTAGCTGCACCTTCCATCCCCATTTCCTAAAGTAGTTCCTTTTTCTTATAATAAGAATATAGAATCCAAAAAGAAGAAAAAAATAAAAGAAAACACAGAAAGCTTGATGCAGCTTTCCCTTGTTAGTACTCTTCCTGCTTCCTTCAGAGTTCAAACATGAGCATCCAAAAGATAGAACTCCATTTGTATGTCATGAGCCAGAGGACAAACAATTAATTTTCTTAAAGCAGAATATGAACAAGTAATTGCTAATTCCTATCCCCAATATCAATATGCCATTCCAGAAACTGCATTCCAAAGTTTCTTTTGTGTTCAAGGAGAAAATCATCATCAATCTTACAGACCCCAACAATAAGAACATATAATTGGTCTGATTTTTACAAAACTATAGTTTTGTTTTCTCTCTTCACATTATCATTATCACTCTACATAATAATAATAATAATAAAGTTTAATTTGTTATTAATGTTGTGCTTGAGGTTAATTTGAACTGTTCATGCTCCCACCTAAAAGCTGCCCATGAGGGACGTCAATGTTGACATCTGTGTTTGTTATCATGATTTCAAAATCACATATAGTATATAGTTTATCCTAAATGCTTTAGCGTAAGTCAGAGTTAATCCACCTCTAGCTAGTGGCTGATGTTTTATATTTCCGCCACTAATTAAAAAGATTGCATTGATATTGTGGTATTGTGATACATGTTTCTCTTCTGAGTTTCGACCTAGTTACTCTATGTTGTGAGTTCATTGGTTTAGTTTTTGTTTATTTTTTTGTTTGCCTTTCTCTTTGCATCCTACTTTTCCCAAAAGTGAGAGCTTTATGTGCAGTGTTGATTTGAAGTGAAAAGGTTCTCATGCAGTTTGATTAAAGAAAAAATGTTTGACAAACATCTATGATGCTATCTTATACTTAGAGAGAGATTTGAAAAAGAGAAAAAAAAATTATAGATGTGATAGGATTGATAGAAAGAAAGAGGTAAACAAAAATGAGAAATATTAATAAAATATTTAAAATAGAAATATGTATGTGTATCATTATACTTGGTTAAATTATTCAATTAATTGCTCAATTTGGATCATTTTAGAAAAACATCAGCAATGGAAGTTGTTGTTACCTTAGCTTTCGTTAAAAGAAAAAAAGCGTAATTGACTAATCAAAGCTAATTCAAACATGAAGGGATTTTTTATTTTTTTCAAAAAGCAGAGATTATTTTTCTAGCACCGAAACCACGGTTTCCCCTACCATCCCACTCTTTATGTTTAAGAGAAAAGGAAAGACAGTGCTTGAAATTACAAATATAATTAGTCTAACTTTTGAAATTATAAAATATTATTTTATGGTGAATGATGAGGTTATAATCTAACCTCAATCCGACTTTTGTACACAAAAGAAAATAAAAAATAACGAATTTTTCCTTTTGTTGCTCAGTATCTTTTTGTATAGAACCATGATTGATTTTCATGGATATTCACTCTAATTATATATGCCAGAAGGCTTCAAGGTTACTTGTTCTAAAATAGAAATCGAATTATATTAGGAAGTTTATAATAATTTATAAACATATTGTTTAACTAACGTGTTGGTTTGCTAATTATAGTTTAATACAACTAACAAAACAAACACACACATATATAAAGATGTTTTCACAACTTAAACCTACAACATTCAATTCAATTCTCCACCAAGTCTTAATCCTGTCATACTAGGAGCCATTTATTTTGGAGAAAGAATAATAAGGATGACGCATGATCCTACTTACCTACATATTATGCTCTAATTTGTTTAAAACAAAACTAGAATTAACACTCACCGTTAATTCGATTGCATTTCATTAGTATTAACTCTAACCTCCAAATAGGTGACATTGATGGCTTTGTCCATATGTACCATCTATCTTTTAGGTGGAGGCAACAATTTCATTAGGGCATACACTTTTGAAGAAATGGTTATTTTAGGTATATTGATCCATCAAATAATAGACTAGGTGACCAGTCATATACTAGAGTCTATCACTGTAGTAATATATGCATGGGAGTGTATGATTGAGTGGAAAGGTATGTTCATGGGGTTGGTGAAAAAAGAATGGGGCTTTGTTAAATCACATCCATTCAAATGGACATCTATGTATAGAGGCCATAATAGCTGTAAGAGGACAAAACCAAACAGAGAAAACGACATACTTACATTTATTATGTCCTATTTATCCATTTGTTGTCATGTATGTTGTGTGTTCGAAAGTTTTAAGAGACAGGCATCGGGACTTGCTATGAGTCCAGCGACATGAATAAATAAATGAAAGGGCAACAGTATTAGATAGTTCTATATATGAAAACCAATTATTGAAACTAGAAAAGAAAGAGGTTTTATAATGATGTATCTGTAAATTAAGTGCAAACAAACTAATTAACTTTCCCCCTTAGGTTTTTTAAGTTTGTTACCACATAGTTTCTCCCGTTTTTGGCTAGATAAACCATAGTAACGGACAGTACATTCTTAGTTTAACACATTATTCAAAATATAGTATAGATATTAAAAGATATATGCTATTTAAAAAAAACTTAAATTTAGGATAAAATACAATTTACCCCTTTAATTTATTAGTTCTATTGTATTTCTCCCCCTAATTTAAATAATTAATTATATTTTCCTTAGACAATAACTACAATAAGATTAGAATGAATAAAACTTATAACTTTGTGCAAATTATCCAATCCTCACAAAGAAGATCTAGTTGAATTTGTTAAGTAAATAGTGTGAATTATTATAAATTTTATAAAATTTATCTTTAATTTCTGTTGTGATTTTTTCCCAACCCTCCTTCGTAGACCGAATTTATTAGGTTAAATAATTAAGTATATTAAAGGTGTCCAAATGAAGCAATTAATTAACTGAATAATTTAACCAAACTGCATGAGAGCCTTTTTCACTTTTGATAACAATGATCAAATATCAATATATATGAAAGGGATGCAGTTTTATCAGACCACAAATCCTTTCCTTTTCTCCAATTAAACCTTATGAACCAAAAAATTAAAGATACGTTTTTTGTGCTGAGAAGGGGGATCAACGAACCTTCCAAAACAGTAGACTTCCTCAGATTCTTGGATTAAAGTAATTTATATACTTGTTTTTGAATTCATAATTGTGCAACAACCCTTTGCAACAGCTGTGCTGTGTGAATGTTCCCAACCAAACGCGTTCTTGGCTTCTGTCATTTGACCAACAATTTGTTACATAAACATATTTGTAACGTAATGAATCATTTGAAATGAATAACTCAACTCTTGCCCTCATTGCTAATTATACTTAAATTGTAACAGAGTAGCTCTGTAGTGGTATTCAATTTATGAAGGTGAAGTCAGTGTGCACATTTCGTCAACCAAGAATTCACGACAAAAACGCAAATGTGGTCCCACATTTGCATCAAGAGCCTAAATTTAATGTAATGTGTATTTGGATGTCAACTTCATTGGCTTTGACGTGGAGTGAATTTTAGTTTGATGGAGATCATAAAAGAACAAATAATACATTGTACAATCCTCCAATTATGTACTATAAATTTATTATTTTTATGATAATTATATAAAAGTGATTTGTGATTAATTAATACTTTAATATATACTATTTTTTAATTAATTATAAATGCTATTTTATTTTATAAAATGTAAAGAAGTTGAATTCATTTTTCTTCTAGGCTTTTAAGAGCGCGGCCATGGAAGGCTCCAGCTTTACATTTTTCACAGAATATTTTCTTTTAAAAAGGGCACTGTGGATTGATTTGAGCCTCGTACACAATCTGTGTTCCTTCATATTATTTTTTTGAGATCGATAATTGTTTTCATTTAATTCACTATTGCTCTGTAATTTAAATTCAAGAACTTTAGTTATACATTTATCGAAAGCTACCATTTTATTATATTAAAAAATCTCAAAGAATAATAAAACAAAAACGTAAGCAGGAAAAAAAAAAAATTAAGTGAGTCTAAAAACATCTTTAATGGGAGTTGTTAAACTCTAGAATTTCCCTTCACCAAATTTATCATTGTACATAATTTAGATATCTTCATCATGGAAATTAGGTTCCTCCTCAAGAAAGATCTCCATTTCAAAAAAACAAATTAATGTCTCTCTCCGGATCGATTGTGATATCCACAAGAGTGGTTCAAGAATTAAATATGGAATTTATCACTAGAACTATTTTTATTTTTTTTTACATCTTATATGATATTATGGAGACTCATAAAAAGTAATAAAAAATTTAAAATTGATTTTCTCACTAAAAATACTCTAAAAGAAAAAAAAATATAAAAGAATATGAAAAAACATGATATCGGCCTAAAACTCGATTCCATGAACATTAATATACTCTTCAAATTGAAAATTATATCTCCTTTTGGCTTTATGGTCACGGGAGGGAAAATGAGTTTTGATGTGAACAGCGTAAGAATTATTTTTCTCTCTCAATCATTTCCATGTTGTTCCAAACTCAGCGAAATGTAACGATAATTTAGTTTTCTTTGCCTTTTTTTTTCTTTATCATTTGTCTTATAGCAAATAAAGTACTAGTGAGAGTGTGGGACATGAAAGAAAATAGTTTGAACTTTGATTAAATGATTAAAATGAACTCTGATACGCTTCTTATGTATAACAAAATAGATATCAACTACGTACGATGGTATTTTTAGTATATATTGTTATAAATGAATGCATCTCAAGCTTTTGCATGTCATATAATGTATACATGTAATATATTTTAATTTTAATTTCAACTTACACCAGCCATTTAGTAATAATTGAGTGTTATTTCATCAATGTTTCTTTATCTATTTTCATGACCCCTTTAAAAATACTAGTTCTCCGATAAGAATTTTCTTTTTCATTTAACGTTAAATATTAAGAGATTTTTTTTTTATGACCGTTCCATTGATGCACAATATTATAAGTTTTGATAATAATTAATCTCCATAAAAATTTGACTAATTATCTTTACTAAATGTTTCCTTTCAACTATTTATTTTTTTCATTTACAATATTCAAACTACACACTTGAAAAATCCGAGAAACTGAGTTCAATTGAGAACCCATTATATGAACTAGAATTAATAAATATCAGCCAGCAATGTTTTGTTTTCCGGTTATCCTAAGACAAACTATCCAAGGCAAAATCTGGGGGTACGAAAAAGTGTTTTGTTTTCTGGTGTTGTGGGGGCCACCACCTTTGCTCTGTTTGAATCTGATTAAACGTCTCTATAAGTAGGCTGTATGTAGGTCTGTGACCCCCTGTAAGTAAAAGATCTCAAACGTAGTATACAAGTTCTTCCCAGCACAGAGCAGAGCAGCGTTATTTTATTTATTTATTATTATTACAAGGTAAGGAACGAATCCATTTTTTTTAAAGAAAGAAAGAAAGTTCCTTGCAACTACTACTTCTTTTTTCGTTTCAGAGCTGGCTTCCTTCTGTTTTTCAATATTAATTTATCCGTTTTTATACATTCAAATAAGTGCAATTATATTCCATTAATAATTAAAGTCATGTACAAACTGTTATACACGGAGACGAAAGAGGAAACAAAAGGGTCTCGGATAAGATAATTAAAGTGACAGAGAGATAGAAAATAATAATGTTGTAAAAAACATTGTACGAAGTTGTAGTGGTCTCTCTAGAAAATGATCAACCTATGTGCTGCTATATATATATATATATATATATATATATATATGCTCCCTTGCTTCACTCCCATCGAAGTTCTTTTGTGACACACTCAAGAAGTTTAGTCCACTAATCAATCTTGTTCTTATATTCATATTCATAACATACAGAAATGGGAGTTGGAGGTACATTGGAGTACTTGTCTGATCTAATGGGCAGTGGCCACCACCACCACAAGAAGAAGAAGAAGCAGTTCCAAACCGTGGAGCTAAAGGTGAGAATGGATTGTGATGGTTGTGAGCTTAAGGTCAAGAACGCTCTCTCTTCACTAAGTGGTGAGTTACATAAATTGTTATAATGATCTATTATCTATTTATTTATCAGTGTTATTCAACATGAAGATAATGAAATGAATGGTGATTAATAATTGCAGGGGTGAAATCTGTAGAGATAAACCGAAAACAGCAGAAAGTGACAGTAACTGGGTATGTTGAACCAAACAAGGTGCTGAAGAAGGCCAAATCAACAGGGAAGAAGGCTGAGATTTGGCCCTATGTGCCTTACAACTTGGTGGCTCATCCATATGCAGTTCCTTCTTATGACAAGAAGGCTCCTCCTGGTTATGTGAGGAGAGTGGAGGCCCCTGCGCACACTGGAACCATCACAAGATATGAAGACCCTTACATCACCATGTTCAGTGATGACAACCCAAATGCATGCTCTATCATGTAGACAAAAAAAAAAAAAAAGATGTTTTTTCCCATGGCACTGTAAATTTATAAATTTTAATGCAGTGTTTTTTTTTTTTTTCTTTTAGATTTTTCTTCTTTCTGGTCTATTTTCAAGTTCTTGTTGCTTTCCTAGAGTGTCGTCTTCTTTTTTGGTTTTTACATAAAAAGATAAGAAGAGACGTTGCTGTGATCATTGTTTTTCAATTTTTCTGCTTCAGTGTTCCAGATTGTATGTACACTGTACTTGCCTCCTTGTAGGTTTGCAGTAGGTAGTTTCGGTGGGCCTTGACCTTGACCTTGAGATATGATGTTATTTCTTTGTTGTTATTTATGGTCTTCTTTTCTTTCTCCCTTATATGAAACCGGTTTGGGAGTAAAAGTAAAGCATCAAAACAACCATATCATGTGAATTAAGCCGGTAAGGGTGAAATAATGGTGAATAAAAACAACGCCTGCTTGTAATTTATTTTTCTGTTTGCGTGCTTAGTTAAAGAGAAAAGTATCAAATACGTATTATTAGTGGAGGTAGAGGGTGAAAATAAAACAAAACAATGCTATAAATGAAGTCAAAGAAAGGACCAAGAATATAATTGTTAAAATACTCAAAATTGGTCGAAGTTACAGGCATTGATCAATTTCCCTGTAGACTGTAGTATACACTAACATTCGTATTGCATTTTGCCTACCCCAGAGCATTTGGCTCCCCTTATCACCAAAAAAGAAACTTTGATAGTATGCATTGGCATTGGGACTATTGTTGATAGAAAAAGCATACATAATTTAAACTCAATTCCAAATACGCTTGATTTCCAGAAGAAGCTGGAGCAAACAGGTTCAAGGAAGGCATATCCTTTTCCTCTCAATTAACGTGAGGCAGGAATCGGCTTTACTTTTTCTGCTTTGCCTTTTTCTGTTTCCCTCTCCCTTTACCAGATCCTCACAAAGTGTAAAGGCACATGCAACCTCGGGATAGTATAAACTATACAGGATTCAACAGAATTATGCAGATGATTGTTCTCCTTATTATTATCACCACCCCCAACGTCATCATTTGTAAGAAGATATTCAATGGTGCAAAATACGGATACGGATATACACAATTGTTAAGGTTGAAACAATTCATATATGCTTTCCAATCTCAAAATCAGTCAATCATACCAACTGGTGAGCACAAGAAGATTGGGGTGGGTGTAACATTTATTTGGCATTTCCAAATTGGAGAGACATAAATTTTAGATTTAAAAATTTGCGCTACTTGTATAAAATATAAAGGTCTAATTACGATCAAAATGCATTCACAGTGAACTATTACTGTTCAGAAAGAAGAAGAAATTTCAGTTTGGCCATGCTTATGACCTAGTGAAACACTAAGATCGAGCCAGTCACTGAGTTAGCTAGTGTGTACCAGGGCTAATTAGCCTAATAAATTGAACCAGACACATAAGCACAATTTGCATTTGAGAAAATTACAAATTAGGATATCTTTATGAACATATTTCTAATTTTAGATGGATTACCCCCAAACGGATGATTAATCAAGTCAGCATAGAAAACGTCGTTGAACACTTTTTAAGTTTTAACTACTAATCCTGTTGACCTTTTGAAATTATGATTCTCCCTTTGCATTTTTCTGCTCTAAGCATACAGAGCCATGCCTATTTCAGACAGGAAGGTGAAAAGGGTAAAACATATCATGTAATTGAGATGGCATTTATCATATGAAGAATTAATAAATTTTTATCATTCAGAGAGCAGTATTGAAAATTACATTTACACTAAAGATACACAAGCTGCTCGCATGTCATGTGCAGAAATACACATGAATTATCTAATATATATATCACCAGGAGGGATTGCTCATTACTCTCAAAAGGGATATCCAGGTCAATCATGTACAACTCCACTAACCAGGAACAGTAACTTGAGGTAGCCGTAATCTGGAAGAAGATTCTGCCAAACAAGTTGATCCACATTCTCTAGCAAAATGTCCATTTCGTTGCTCTATAAACTATAAGAAATTAGAATTATACCTATTTTAGATAATCCATGCCAGAGATAAAAAGAAAACATACTGTAAGTGTCACCAGTATCATTTTCCCCTTATACTATAGGAAGATATATTGAATTTATAAATATGCTGGTCTACTTCTACCTGCCATTAGACATGTATATAATCTTAAATCACCCGGTCATTAAACAACATGTTGTAAATTTCACAAACCCTGTGTCTCAAATAAGAGTTGAAATATTAAGCAGCCTATGTTTTAACTATGATCTCTTGTGTCATCAAATTTTAATGTTGCTTATTAGATATAATTAATAACAACCGATTAAACTACTAAAGCCCGTGATCAATGTTTTATCAAGCAGTTGCTACATACATTTGAAGTTGTTGCTTACTATTTTATTAATAAGAAAGCCAAAATTTTAAGGTGCCAAGCATGCAGAAAGTAATCCGAACACAATAATACGAGTGATTGACTACCATTTCAACCATCTATTTTAAGAACATAAATATTCTAAGGAGATCTGGAAACTCACCCCATCCATCTATGATTCATATGATGTCAAGTCATCATGCCCCTTATGTCCTGGGCGACACACGTGGTACAATGGACGGGACAAAGGATCGCGATCCCGCGAGGGTGAACTAACTCCAAAAACCCGTCCTTAATTTGGATTGTAAGCTACAACCTGCATGAATCTGGAATCACTAGTAATCGCCTGTTAGCCATACGGCGGTGAATTCGTTCCAAGGCCTTGTACCAATAATTAATTCGTGATGTCCACGTTCTATGGAGATCATCGAATCCATAACAATAAGTCCTGTTTGGAGAGGCTCTCTGTTCCCCGGATAAATCTCAACAAAATTAATATCATACAGAAGAGTGGCATTGCCGGGAATATTGCAGTCACCTATTGAATCAGTGGCAAACATGTCAAAATCTAACAAATTTAATGACTTAAGGCATCTTCTGATAACATTCACAATACACTTATCTAAAACTCAAGTAAGGAACTAGAAAATGCATGTCCCCTGTGATAAAATTAACCAATGAATAATGATTTCTCCCTTCTCTATGGTGTCTATTCTATTACTTTATAGGTGTTGCTGATTGTTGAAAGAGTCTTTCAATGTTTATGACTAAATTGGATAATATAGCAATTTTCCAAAATGCGATGAAACAACATGAGAAGCACCCTGCAGGTTCAGGGCTATATGCTAATTGCGGAGGAATCTGCAGTTTGCGTTTCCCACTGGGGTTAAAAAGGTAAATTAGCAAGTGACACGTGTCATGATTAAAGAATCTTAAAATGCCCAGGTACTCCTTCACCCCCTAAAATCCCCTGATCCAGTCCCCTGATTACCTTGACTCAACACACTCTCGTAAGTTGCAAAATAGCAAAACTATGTTACAGAATACTTTAGGATAAAAAAAGTTTATATACCTTGCCCACACCAATGCGCATGGTGAGAGGTCTAGCACGTTTATAGCTGCTATCAAATACTATCCCATCAGCGAATCTCGCAATATAGTGAACCTGTAGTGTATATATTTATGAGTAATATACACAAATTAATATTTATTTTTAAACATCTTATCTAACACCTTTTATTTTTTTTACTCATAAATTTTATTATACTTATATTTTTTTTCTTTTTCTCTCTCTAGATATAAGATAATAGTGTTTATCAAACATTTTCCTATATTTATATACCATTCATTCATAAGTAACTACCTAACATGTTTGTTCGCATGCTGACACTGAGTGAGTGAGTAACTAACATTGATAAGCTAACCAAGTGGAGCTTCGTCACCGAAGCCCTCAGCAATGTCGCAGTAACCGAGGCCAGACTTAACATAGTCGTACTCACACAAAGGGCTCTGTTGCGTAGTATTCGATTCTCGTGGCGTCCGCATCCAATGCAGTTAAATCCATCACACAAGCCGTCACAACCCAATACCGATTCCAACCAATGGATTCTTATTATCATTGTGAGCTGCACATGACACCTTACGCTCTTTGCAACTCTTGCCATTTGGTTTCCAAAAACATGAAGGAATGCGTACGCAGGAGAAGGAGGAGAGTGAGAGTGCCATTTTCCTTCCAGTTTCACGTTATCTATATCTCTATTCAACTCTTTGTATGGCTCACTCATGATATGTGACCCCAGGCATGGGTCCACCTTGAGCCAACAATTAACGGTATGTTTTTTTCTTCTTTTTTTACTATTATTAAAAGAAATAAATAAAGTATCTTTATTTTTGGGCTACAAAACTTGGTTAGGCAAAAGCCCAGAATACTAATAATTATTAATTCATAAAAAAAATCAAGAAAGTTCTGACCTCTAACAACTACGTAACTAACAAGCACGCTTCCCCAATATTCCCTAACGAACTTCTCAAAACCGTTGTGTTCCCTCCCTCTCCGTCACTTTCACCCGCGCGCTTACATATAAATACCACTGCACCTCCTCACTCGCTTCATTTCCCGCGATTTTCACTCTGAAATCGAATCATCACTTCTTCAATTTCCTCTCCACCATGGAAAACTCATCTTTCTCTCGACGATTCGCGCTCCTCTGCGCCGTCTCCTTCGCCGCCATACTCTGCGGCCCCAGGGTCACCGCCACCATCGAAGGTTTCGAAGCTCCCTTCGCTCCCTTAACTCCTCCACCGCCTCCGCCCGATATCCACGAACACTCGTTCTTCTCCCACACGGCGCTCCTTCCTCCGATCTTGTCTCACCTCGGCTTCCACGAGCTCGCGACGGCCGCGCCGTCGCTCTCCGACGCCGCTACCACCGGTTCCGTTCCCTGGACCGGTCCTTCCACTATCTTCGCTCCTTCCGACACCTCTCTCCGCACATGCTTCTCGTGCTCCGTTCCAAACCTCCTCCGCGAACACATCGTTCCCGGCCTTTTCACCATCGATTATCTCCGGAAACTCGCTTTCGGCACTAAGATCGAGACCTTGAGTCCAGGCCGTTGTATCACCGTAACATCCGATACGCTTAATCGGAACACGAACAACACCGCCGCGAAGGTATTCCTCATATATTAACTTAATTATAGATCTTTCAGTTATTTAGTTCCTAGTTAGATTCAGTATTATTTTCTCTCGAGTTTAATTTTTTTAGTTATATTTCCATGAACAACACCTTCGCGAAGGTATTTTTCAGTTATTTTCAGTAGTTTGATATTTCGTTCCTCTTTGGCGAAGGTCTTCGTCGGAGGAGTGGAGATCACGCAACCGGATCTGTTCAACAACGGCATGGTCGTGGTTCACGGCCTTCAAGGTTTCGTCTCTCCGTTATCTCCGTTCTCTTGCGACGTGGAGAGGATGAACTCGCTCTCGTTTCCGTTCCATCCAGATCACCGATCCGGTCACGCTCAGCATCATCTCCACCACTCCAACAGCGCCACGACGCAGCCTGCTGCTATGATGCGCCTGATGCTCCGAGACGCGATGCTGAGGCTCCGCAACAACGGCTTCAACATCCTCGCCCTCGCGATGAAAGTGAAGTACGCGGAGCTCGTGATGCTCAACAACTTGACCGTGTTCGCCGTCGACGACCTCTCCATCTTCTCCGGTTCGCACGCGTACATCAGCAACGTCAGATTCCACATCGTGCCGAACCATTACCTCTCCATCGCAGATCTCGAGAAGCTTCCTGTCGGAACTGCTCTGCCCACACTGGAGAGAGGCCAGTCGCTGCTCATCACTACCTCCGGCGGAGGAGAGACCTTGGCGCCGATGAGGATTAACTACGTTAGGGTTAAGGTCGCGGATGTGATTCGCAACGTGAAGATCGTGGTGCATAGTGTGTATTTGCCGTTTCCACATATTAATCCTGTGGCTGCGGCTTATGACAGTATCTTAGGCGGTGGCGAAGGAGCATCGGAAGGAGCGGGGAATATTGCAGATTCTGCAGAGCAGAGGACGCAAGGGACGTGTTCTGTTGTTGACGGACGTGGAAGTTGCGTCTTGCCTCCGATGCCTGATCAGGTTCAGGTCAAACCAATGGTGGAGATCGAAGACCACCATGGCCTGTGAATAATGCCATATCTTCATCCACGATGATCTTTTCTGAAATGAAACTTTGTCACATTTGTAGTTAGTTCACTCTGTTAATAGAGATGTTAGTTCTCTTTAGTTTGTCTGTGTATAGGTGTGAAATGCCAGTGTTGTTTAGTTTGAGCGCTTGTTTTGTATTCAGCATAGTCAATACTGTTGACTGTTGTTCTTCAATAGAAAAATGTTGAGTCAAACTTCACAAATTTTGGCTTGTATCCAAATTATCTTTGTTTCTTTTGCTCTCAAGTCTCGATTCTCATCGCAGTGTGCTTATTGACCTGAAAGGTTCTCTTCTAATTTGACAGATATTTGACATGTCATTTATTTGTCCTGAAAGTCGTTTGGCTAAATGAATCTTTTAAATGTATTTTATTTATTGTTGTTTAAATTTTATTAAAAATTATAGATTAAATGACTTATTTAGTTCTTTATTTTTTTGAAAAATTCATTGAGTATTTTATCTTTTTAATTTGATTCAAAATAATCCTTCCATCAACCTAAAACTAACATCATTAATCAAATAAATATTTTGACCACTAAAAATCACCAATAAATATAACCTTTTCTTTTCACTTCTCCTTCTAATCCCTTTTCATAAACAAAAATCATCAATGAAAAATAAATTATTCAGATAATGAATAACAATCTTAAAGCATGACAAATTCAAAGTTGGACACTAAAATTACAATCGCATATATGTCAAAGTTGGTGACGTCGAAGTTATGATGCAATTAAAGGGGTGTGAAAGTCGTAAAAACAAACCTCAAAATTGCGACAGATCGACACTCTGTCATGACAAATTTGCACTCCATGCCATAGATTTGCACTTCGCCATGACAGATATGCAAAGGACTTTTTGACTATTCATTGACGACCTCGGGAAGATTCCCAATAAGATGATTTTATATTCAAAGGACTTTTTAGCTATTCATTGACGACGTCATAAAAATTTCCAATAAGACGATTTTAGTTTTCCTCCTCTGACACCAGGAAGATGTTTGTGTGATGATGTTTTAGCTTATTGCAAACATCAACTTCCCCACTGACCCCGCCAGGCAAACACCCTTGGATGTTGTCGCCAAGATGGTGGTGCGAGAAATGGTGGTGGTATTGCAGGACCACCACATGAATGCCAACGTTCACACCGTGGAAGGCGTGACCCCTTTGGACATCCAGAGAACCCTAACCTTGAGCTTACTCTTGGACAATCCCACCCATATTGAACCCTAGCCCATGTTAAGAAGAAGAGTATAACTAAGAAACACATTGGGACGGCTAAAAAATCGCTAATATTTTTAAATCATTAACAATGTTAGTTTGCAATAGTCGAAATAACTAATTTGAACTAATTTAAAAAGATAAAGGATTAATATGAACTTTTTAAAAGATAAAAAATCAAATTAAAAAAACAAAACAAAATAAAGGACTAAACAGGTCATTTGATCAAAATTAAAAAGAATTGTGAGTGTGTTTCTTATTTAATGAACTTATAATTTTATATTTTTCAATACTTTTTTATAATAAAAAAAATACTATGTTAGAGAGTGTTATTGGCACGTACTCTCCTTTTATTATTTCCATTTTGGTTAAAATAGAGAGGCATGGTAAAAGGATAACGTTTTTTAATTTAAGATAATAAAAAAGTCGCCACTTTTAATTTTGAAGTAGTATAGTTTAATTCTTTAAAAAAAAAAAACAAAAAGTAGTATAATTTTAATATACATTCTCAATTTTTTTTTACCGTAAAATGCCGAACTGATGAAGGATTCACTTACGAAAGTATAGGCCTTTCCTACGTAGCGACATTTTTTTTTCCATTCATCAATTATATGCCGATACTGGTTGGGTCAATCCCAGATTAAATTTGACCTTGGTCCAGGTCAAATTCAATCTTAGAAAGAAAGTCAACCAATGCTTTTGCCCAGCCTTAAAGAGAGATAATCCAAGAATGCATTAACTTTGAACTGAAAAACCTATTTTGGGCTAGCTCCATCAAATGTTTGTTTCACTAGCTTTGCTAGTGGGCATTCTACAAGTTAACATCTTGAAAGTTGACTGGGAGAATAGGGAGTTACTTCCTGTGCATCCAAATTTGCTTCTTGCACCTAATTCAAAATGTAAAATTATATTTTGAATTAGTCTTTCTGAGAGGTTAAAAGAATGCATGATACAAAATTTAAAGTGCACGAAGCAACTGCATGAAGAGTGAGACCTAAGTGTATGATTGGATTAAAATTGTGAGAGCTCAAAAGTATTTTTATTTCAAAAATAATAAATTAACCTTTCCTTCTCAAATTATGTATTAGAATGCATTATTTTTAATGGAATTCGTAAAAGTATTTTTGTAAAATTGAACTAAATATAATAAAAGTTTATAATGCTAAGTTGAAGGCTTAGTTTACTCTAAAATGCTTAGTTTATAAATGTTATCATATAACGACCTTATAGAGACTAAAAACGTTCTATTTAACTCTGTAAAATTATAAACTTATAAAATATTTTTTAATTTGAGATATAAATAAAAATGTAGATTTTTTTAATGTGAAGTCATGTACCTTAAAGAATGCCTTTGAAAAATGTAATTTTGTAGAAGATAATTTGTATAGAATATGTGTTATAAAAAATGATGACAATACATATTGAAAATGATGTATAGAAGTTGAGCTCAAATGAAATTAGCTCCTCTATCAAAAAAATAAGAAAGGGACAGACTGTGTAGGCATATTCATATATGTAAGTTGATACAGAAGGTAGAGACCAAGAAACAAGAAAAAGAATTTTAGGAGTGATTTAATTTGAGAAAAAATGTTTTTTTTAATTGTGAAAATGCTGACTTATTTTTTAATTTTAATTTTAGTTTTGAATAAAAAATAAGGAAAACAACTTATTTATTATTTTCAAACTAAGTTTGTGACAGAAAATTCATAGATTGAAATTTTGATGTTTTTCTTACAGCGTGTTGAGCAACATCTCCCCGTCGCTTGCCTCGTAGTTTCCTTTGCGATTCAGTAATCAGTATATGGTTTTGACCCCCAGCTAGCCTGTGCTGATCTAGAAAAGTACAAGTTGTAAATTATCATGAATTGATGTCCGAGATTTATATTAATATATGTTTTTAGAGCCTGTAGTTGTAAAAGGAATTGTAGAGAGTGTAGTTTTGCACTGAATAAATGTTTTTCTAGCTTTTGTTTAGTTCTGTTCCGTTTTGGAATGACGGAAATGTCCGACGAGTGTCGTCGGAAGCATTGTTATAGGATCGGACTCTCCCCTGTCGGTCTATAGTGATGAGACCAACGACTGAAGAGAAGATCACACCGACACGGAAGCAATTGGGGTGCTGTGTGTGCCGTGTGAAGGGAAAGAGAGAGTCAGAAAAGTGTACCTTGAGAATGTCTGGAGGGTTGTATTTATATTGAATCAAGGGCCTTGGGCCTCAGCTCATGAATGA
>PYAF01001892.1:634530-659685 GCA_007407185.1 Glycine tomentella
ATGTCTGGAGGGTTGTATTTATATTGAATCAAGGGCCTTGGGCCTCAGCTCATGAATGACCTATTTACGGACAGAATAATAGGAAATAATGGCAAGATATGATTACTAGAATTAGAGTTATTGCATACCTGGTAAAAAGGATCTGATTACCAATCAGGTATCCGAATTGATTGAGATGGATTCTTTCCTTTCCGTAACAAGTTCTATAGAAAAAGTGGGAATGAAAGGGATGAAAGAAATCACATGAAAATGAAAGAAAGTGGAAACTTAGTGGGTCCTATCTTACTAAAAAATACCTTCCGTTTCCAACTACGTGGAAAAATTATATACTGGGTTAGGTTAATTTTTGTGTCTAATGCAATAATAAAGGACTGGATTGAGTAATACTAGCAGGAAAACATATGCAGCTTGAATTCTCACTTTCTCTCGATTTTATTTTTAGGCATTTTCATTGGTGATATATATATATATATATATATCTTAAAGGGCTTTCATTGGCTAATAACAAGTAAACTGTATTGAAAATCAGATCCGTTATTAAATTGCTGTAAGCAGTAGTTTATGGTTTATTAGTTTAATTATAGTTCAATAGAGATCAAATCAATAATATATATATATATATTAAATAAACATTTATAAAAGATGTATGTTTTCTTTAATATGATTTAAGATCTAGAGTTAGTTTTCTTAAAAAAATAACAACCCTGATTTTAGACTAATATATAAAAAAATAAACACTCAAATCAAGAGTTAACTAATATTTCACTATATTTTAAGTACCTATTTTAAGAGTAATTTTGATTAGACTGACCAATAACAAACCAAACTCAAACATTTTGCAAAGCAATTCTAAGGCCTATTTTAGAAGCATATAAGGAAAGAATAGAAACCTAATATTTCATTTGTTTTTACTTAACTTTGATAACCATCAACTTCTGATTTAATTAACAACCTTGATTAGTTATCGATGGATGTGCCAAAAGAAGAATATAATAATATATGAGAAACTCCTTCAAGCTTTCTTTCTTCTTTATCTCATTTCCTCTCTCTCTCTCTCTCAATTATGCGATCGACATATTCCAAAATTTAAAAACAAAAATCTTCAGTTACTCCAGCGTTTCATCGATGCAACTAAACTTGTAAAGAAAACCACATTAATCATTCAATTAAATTCTTAAAAAACACACACGTATCTTCATTTATTTTGTTTATATCCTTATGATCTTCAGTATTATTAAAAATAGAGCATGTTGCCCTCATCGTTTTCGAAAACAAAAAACAAAAAGAGTACGTCGCCCACAAGGAAATTTCGATGCATGCGAAAAAAAGGAGCACGTCGCCTTCAAGGAAATAACAATGTATGCGACTTGTATATAAACTATATATTAAACTTTCCCTTTCGAGCTGAACGCGCTTGCAGCATTCCTAGCCTAATAATTAACTCAACACGTATTACTCTTAAAAAAAAAACTCAATACGTATTATAAAAGTGAATGTATATACAAATACAAAGTATAGTTTAATGTACGTATATATAATAATTTCTTAGAGTGAAGCTTTAATTTTTTTTAATGATTTTAACTTATAACTAATTCTTAACAAGAATATTTGCATAAATGGACTTGGTCTTGACAAAGCTGGTCACTTAATGAAATGTGAATGTTTAAGCAAATTCACGTCAAAAAGTATGAAATGATGCAAGATTGAATATTTTATGCTTAAAAAATGACGTGTTCCAGACCCCTGGCTCTAACGCAAAATCAACACGCGGGAACTCATTGAGAAGGGAACTTCAGATAATCATCACAGGCCGGAACTTGGAACAAATCACGATGATCAAATCCAACAAAAACGTACCAATAAAAAATATCCAACAGAAATGAAAAAAAAAATAACTGTAGAATATATTTACCCCGAAAATAAACCTTAAGGCAAAGTAGAAAGCTAGGTTTCATAAAATAGGTTAAAACATGTTTATTTTATATATTTGACTCAAAATTTTCGTCGAGTCGATCATTTAATTTAAAACCTAAACTGGAGTCGAATAAAAGTTCGTTATAAGACTATATTAATTTAATTTATAAATATAAAATATCAATCATAGAAATAGAGAAATCTATATATATATAATTAAAATATATTTTACAATTTATTTATGCTATGCATTAAATTTACCCAACTAAAGTCAAGAATCCTAGTTAAACAAATGTGAAAATTAAATGGTAATATCTATATTTATTGAAAAATCTCATCAGATTTTTAACAACTAGCAGAGGCTAGTTGACTATAAGTTCGGTGACTCTCTGATGAGTTGATCAGAGAGGCATGCTTTGGGACCAAACACTGTACGTAAAGCTTTCTAGTTTCTAGAGTCTGGACCGGTGAAGATCAAATTTACGCCAAAGTTACGATAACAATAAATATTCCAAATGATATATAATACTTAGAAGATAAGCTCAAATGCAAGTGGCTTCTCAGTCAAAGGAATACGAAAGGGATCCATTAATGTTATATGTAAGCAAACTCAAAGGGATGGAAATAAATTGATGAATGCAAGTTGGTACTAGATGGCAAGTGGCAGACCTTGATGGAATCGTTTTAGCCTTCTCATACACATTTGACTTCTTCTTCTTATTTTTTTTTTAATTTTAAGATTTTTTTTCACACCTTAATTTATTACCTGTAGCTTTTGGTTCAACTTTTTTGGTGTATCATAGGAATATTCTTAGTCAACAATAAAAAATTAATTTCTTCGACTTATAGATATAATTAAGGTAAAATTTGACTTTTTATATATTTTTTTTTATCATTTAAAACTAAAAGTATTTTTTCTCGAATAGAATAAGATTATTATAAAAGATAAAAGTTCCTTTTTTGAGTATTAGCACAATCCTTTTTTAATATAAACAATTAAGAATCGAATTGTAATTAACATACTTAAAAATATACCGGACACACGATTATTTTGTCAATTGTACTCGATTTTGTTGATTTTTTTCAACCTTTAGTAATATATTCACTAGTTAATTATTTTTTTATAAAATAAATAGTGAGTATTTCATTCTTTAAGATTATAAACACAAATTAGTGCATCAACTGAAAAAAAAATCTAATAATTTATCATGCTATAATCAAGGAATTACTAACACAATTACAATTTACAACCTAATGAAGGCACAATTTGTATAATACTTGCACATTTTTCGTTAAAAAAAATACATGTGACGATAATTCTTTTGGACACATTGTAAAAAGAATTGAATTAAACTGAGTACAAACTAATTTGCGAAGAAATTGAAAGAAAAAACAAAAAGTATGTTTAATTATGGCCTATGAAAACCTCTTGTTTGACCACAACCCATGATAGATGAAGGCAACTTCCCAACCCTCTCAACCCCTTCTTCAAAAACCACTCCCATCCCCATATAGAAGTGAGACTCTATATGGCAATGAAAAGCCCACACTCCAGGATTATCCGTCCTAAACCTCAATGCGGTCCAACCAAAGGGGTGCACCGGAACCGTGTTCTTCATAATCGGGTTCTCCAAATTATACTTTCTGGTGTCATTGTTCACGTCAAACTTTCCCTTCCCATACCCAAGAACCCAAAAATCGTGCCCATGAAGGTGCCACGGGTGTGTCTCGCTATTGTTTTTGTTCATAGTGTTGGCGTTTTGAAGTATAATATCCACCGTTGTGTTGAACTTGAGCCTATAAATGCCACTGCTAGACGTCGCATTCGCGTTACTAACCACACTGAAAATGTCGTAGTTTGCAAAGTCATAGCCATCAGGGGGTGGAGTGGGGTCAAACGCGCCGGTTATGTTCTCTTTGAGGGCAATGAGGTAAGGGGTGTGAGGGAGTGTGAAAGAGACATTGTTCACAGACCAATGCCGGTATTCGCTTATGTTGTTCTGCGTGTTGAGGAGTACTATGACTCTGTCCGAGGTTGTCGGGGGTTTGAGTATGTACCCTTGGCGTGCCTTGATGGAAAGGCTTTGTGCCAGCCTTGGCTCAACGTCGTCCCAAGCAGGAGGAGAAGGTGGAACCGTTGGAGGAGAACGTTTAGGGTGGTTGGGGTAGTAGTTGAACATGCCCAACCCGGGTGGGGTGGTTCTGTTTCTGCTTACCACGTTTGAGGTGATCCAATAGTTCCTTGATGGGTCTTGATCGGTTTTCACTAGAACCGAGTAGGTCTCACCTGAGTATATGAAGAGGTTTTTTACCTCAAATGGCTCTACATAGTGACCATCTGCTTCAACCACTATCATGTTATGGCCCTGCATTATAACATGTCAGAAGTTATGAGAAGGGGGAAAGAATAAAGTAATAAGCCGAAGAATAACATTCTTTTAACACATTAACTATTTTGATAAACTTGAACTGTTGGACATAAGAATGAGTTGTGATATTTCAACACCCTTAAATATCAAACATCTCATCAACATAATTTATTTTTATCTCTCTTTTCTTATCATATCACATAATCTATTATCTGGATATTTCTCTCTCTTCTCTCTCTATTTATGGGTTTATGGGTTTTTGTATGCAAAGATTTTTTTCCTAAGAATATACAGAAAAAGAAAATAAGAAGATGAAATTAAATTTTTGTCATAACTTAAAATCAACTTATATAGCTCACTCTTTGAAAAAGTTATATGACAGAACTTAAAAGTTGAAGTGTAAGTTGACCTTTAAGTGGTAGAAACTTTTTCATTAATTTTCCTCTGCCTTAAGAGTTTACAAAGAAGTTTATCTAAAGAGAACATTTGATTACCTCAATTTGGAAGCTAAGTGCTGATAAAGCAGTCAAGCTAGCAATTCTGAGTCGGTATGTTTTTCCCGGGATCACAGTTTGTACAAAGGGAGAGCATTGAGGGTTTGATGTGTCACAAACATCAGTGCTTAAGCTTGGGGAATTAGAGCAGTTGAATCTTCCTTTTCCATGAATCAGAAGTGACTGAGGAACCAAATATACACAAAGAATAAAGCCAAAAGTTAGATAATTGAAAAAAGAAAAGAAGAGAAAAAAGGAGGGTAGATTTTGAATTGAACTATTAATTTACCTGAGGTTCTCCCACCCATTGAAAGGGAATTGAAGACAATCCAGCAGCTTGTTCATAAGTGCTCTTGTGGTACCAATCGTTGAGGATAATGCTTCGGTCAAGGTCATAAGCAAAGGGTTCAGGGTCACGGGGTGCCACACGAATCATCCCATATAGCCCTGCTTCTCTTTGCATTCCATAGTGAGCGTGGTAAAGATATGTACCAGGCTGTCACAACAAAGGTGAAAGTAAATTAGATACTATAAATTGTTTTCATGATGAGATGAATGGATTACAAATATAGCTTGTTCTGATTTCTTGCTATTTTTAGAATTTAGATTAGAAGACCAAACAAAAAGTAAGGAATTAACACAATTACTTGTGTGGGTTAATGTCAGTTAGGTTTTTACAACTTACCCTGTCTACAACAAACTGATAAATAAATGTGTCTCCAGGCAATATGGGACACTGAGTTACCCCTTCTGTTCCATCAAACCAAGGAGTTCCAATCTGGCCACATACACATGAAAATGATTAATCAATAAACACAAAAGAAAAAAGTCTATATTTTTTAATATTCATATTTTGGGGCAGAAAATAAAAACCAACCTGTCTTATCCCGTGCCAGTGGATGGAAAGGTTTTCTGTCACTAAACTATTGTTAACTTGAACAACAATGGTATCACCCTCCTGTGCCTGGATGGTGGGTCCTGGAGTTTTGCCATTGATTGTGATAACCAGCTTCTTAAAGCAATCAGGGGACCTAAACTCATACTTTACCTCCCATTTGTGATGTCTAATTCTGGCCTCAGCTTTGTGGAAATTCCCGAAAATGAGGAAGAAACACAGAATCAATAGTGTTGGCAATTGCAGAGCTCTTAAGCTTAACCGAAGCTCAACCATGCCTAGCTAGTCAAAGTATATATGTCTTACACTGAGAGAGGCTTATAGAGTTATAGTTTAGAGATATTAATCAACTTTGGTGTTTGATGTGTGGAGCCAGGATTGCCTTTATATAATGGATGAGCACTGTGGAAATTTGAATTATATTATATGTATTGTATTGTTGGCTCCGCCTTTTCAAACTAAGTTCTACATAGAAATCTATCGAGAGTGAAATTTTGACTTTTTCGCACGGTGTTGACCATGACCTAGCTCCCCCTTTGCCTTGCCTCAAAGTTTCTCCGTGATTCATTATATGGTTTTGTTTTGACTATCTCTATGTAGATTGGAAAAGTACAAGTTGAAAGTTATTCTGTTTTGATTTCTAACGTTGATATTGATGTGCTTTTCTATATAAAAAAAGGTTGATATTGATGTTTTCATTGACATTTTGATAATACTTTTCCTTTATTTTCTTAATTACATAACATATTTTATCTCTTTTTTCTATTTTTTTTATTGTAGAAATTAATAAAGTTTAAATAAATATAACGTTACTCTTATTAGTCTTATGCTCATAGCTATTTACCAAACTTTTCAAGTTTGACAGCTGAGATTCTTCCAATTAAAGAAACAAATTATCTTTATTCTTATGACAACTTTAATCATGTAAAATAAATAAAAATACTAAATATTTAGTTCTTTAAACTCGTATATATATGTGTGTGTGTGTGAATATTTTATTTTCCCCACTGTATGAGTTTTTTTGGGCTGTAGTATAGTTTTATTTAAGTACACACATACCTAATGATATTTATTTACAAATAAAATAAAATCAACTCTCTTTTGCACCCATTTAGACCATTTTTAATTAGATTCTTAAGATGAGTTTTTAAGCTAAAAAATTTCTCTTAGTTAGATATATCACTAGACATGCTCTCAAGTTCTCCAATATAAAGGTTGAATTCTAGTGGAATAATTCTAAAAAAAATCATCTTTTTAATCAAAAGTAGTTTTTAAATATCTTTTTCTTTAATTAATTCATAAAATATATTCAAGTGAGATCTATTATGAAACGAAAAAAAGCTTGAGAATCCAAAGTAAAATTTATCATTAAAATAAGAAAATAATATTACATTTTATATGACATCATATAATCCATAAAAAATAATCTGAAAATTTAAAATGAATTCTATTACTCTTTGAAGTCTAACCATGCAAAATAGGTGTAGCCTTATAACTTGTATTTTATTAGTTCTTGGCTTAAAAAAAATAACAATCTTTTTTTTATGCTGATTTTAATAATACCCAGTCCTCTATTTCTTAATCCTTACTTAGCTATCAATATATATACCAAAAGATGAAATTGTAAGCATCTAATTCGAAGTTCTTTCAAAACTCTCTCTATCTCTTGCTTGCATCTTTCTCTTCTTTAAATAATGACACAGTGCGTAATTAAGAAAACAAAAAATTTCGGTTACTCTATGTTTCGTTGACACAACTTGTAAAGTATTTTTTATTAGTACTTGTAAATTAAGTATACTCCATAAATCATTAAATTAAATTCTTAAAAACACAAGCACGGTTCTTATCTTCAATAGTACTGTTAAAATAGAGTACGACGCCCTCAAGGAAATCGCAAGCTCGCAGTATATGTGACTTCACTTGCATATAAATTATGAAAAAGTATCCTTTCTGAATGAACACCGGAACACGCTTTCCACATAATTATATTATATATAATATATACAAGGAAACAATTGAAGGAACATATAAAAAATTTATCTTTCTCGAAGTCAAGTAGTAATTTTTCATAATTTAACCTGTAACTTGTTATGATGTTCACCACAACCCATAAGAGGTTTGATATTCAAAGATGAGTAGAGAGAAAGAGCAGGGAGAAATAGAGAAGAAAGTTTCTTGTATGGATTCGTGTATATGCTAAAATGAGCATAGTCGGTTACATTCAATTAGTGTTTCCTTATTTATTGTTGTGAGTAGGACCCTGTTACCACGTGTCAAACTCTTATTTGTGTCTGTTGGGCCCTGTGGTCCCTTACCCTAAAACTGAGTTATAGCATTGGTCTAATCTTTGCAATAGTTTCATGCCTTAGGCCTATTTTATTTTCATTAATTACCTGTCTAGAATGATTTTTGTGCAATTTAGCTGGGATTTATTTCAAAACAGTTATTTTTGAGTCGAAATTATTTTGAAGAAGTAATATCAATTTTATAAGTAAAATGAATATTTACCTTGAAACATAACTGATTCTTAACGATATCAAAATTCTTTTACACAAATTGACTTAATCTGTCTGGAAAATCTCAGTCAAGGAACCCAATGTGAAAAGAGGAACTTCAGATCATTATGAAAATGGAAGTTGTTCTGGCTAGGGATAATTGGAAACAATCAGGATCATAGAATCCGACAAAAGTGTACCAAAAAAGTGAAAACAACTCAACAGAAGCAAACCAAAAAGAAAATAACTTTATGACAGAGTGGAAAGGAAAAAGAAAAGATGATTAAGAAAAAAATTACTACTTGACTTAGAGAAAGATAAAATTTCATCGGAACACGCTTTCCGCATAATTATCTCTTCATTCACGAGTTAAATTTGCTTCTGTAAAAAAAAAGAAAAAAGAACGCGCTTCTTTTATCTTGTATATATGGAAGTACGTTTATACGAGTTTGCGAATGTCCTGAGATGTTGATCGCACTGTAGCCATGTGGATTTGTTAACTTTATGTTCCTCTTTTAACATGTACGCTCCAACATACCATGGGAAAGTTGCAGAGACAGACTACGGAAGGAACAACATTTTTCCACATTTTATTTATATTAATTATATTCTCGTTTGAAAACAAAATAGAATATAATTTTAGTCTTAATTTTTTTTTGACAGATTTATTTTAGTCTTATAATGTGATTTTAATCTTTCAATTTTTTTTATTGATTTTGAAAATTTAAAAATGTTATATTTTTAATAAAATATTTCTATCATTACTTAATAATGATGTAATATATATATATATAATATTATTACAATCATGTCGCTTTAAAATAGTAACTAATACAACATAATTATATATAAAATATATATACCATGTTACCATTAAAAAGATAATAAAAACTATTAAAACTTATAAAGATTAAAAATAAATAAACTTTTTTAAAAGATAAACCTAAATTAAATCATATTTAAATCTGAAAATGATAACAAGCTAGCTAGTTATGACTTGTAAGTATTGTCTGCACGGTGAGAAATTATTGTACGTGATTGACTGACCTTCTCAAGTCTAAGAACGGTTTAGATGCTTAATTACTGGGAATCTTCGCTAACTTGGGCCTCTATTAATATTGTTGTGTAAACTCTAAATACTGAAGTCTAAGGAGCTATTTTACGGTGTTTTGTTTTTTGTTTTACAAATAATTTTATAAATAGTTTTAAAAACAAGAGATTGAAAAAAAGTTTAGATTTTCACATTAATCATATATTCATCTCACTTACGGTAAGTTAGCAGCGTAATTAAGCATCATAGTGAGTTGGGGACAGAGTAATGCGTTGCGGTGGTTCAAAGTTGGATCCGCTGATCATGGAGTTTTGAGGCAAAGACACGAGCTAAATTTGAAATGTATGGTTGAAGGCAAAATGGGAGAGGATGTATCCAAACTAATCCAAATTATTTGGATTAGATTTTTTTTTAAGAGTTTTGATCAAATTCCATCTTATTTAATTAAATTTATGCACTGTTGGGTAATGAATTTTTTAAATTCCATCTAAAGATTAAATTAATTATTAAAAAAACATTAATTTTTAACTAACATGATTTATTGGATTATTAAATTAAATTATCCATATTTTTTCTTTTTTAAGTTATTTTTCATCTATGGCTTGATTTTGTTTATATTTTTTTAAGTTAATAGTCTAATATAGTATTTTATTTTTATCTAAAATAAAATATCATATTAGCATTAAAATTATTTATTTTATTAGATAAATATTGTCATAATTTAGTCATTTTTATTACATTTAAATCATTGTATACTTACATAATTTTAGACAAAAAGAAATTATTATGCTAAATAATTTTAGTTTTATAAAAATAAAATAATTAACATTTAAACCAAGTTAACTCAATCCTATCCAATCTAATTATGACTTATTTGATTTGGATTCGATCCGTTAATAAAATTATATAAACTTAATTTAACTCAAGCCATAAAATTTAAATCGGGTCGAGTTACTAATTTAATCAAATACCATCCAAGTGGACCCGGAAACAATCTGGAGTCAGAAGCAGGGGCTACCAGCAAGCACGAGTGTACACATCTTGGGATGGTACATCTTGTGATCACCAACTTGACAATGACAACAACCATTCTCCACTTGGTTAGTAGGATTGCAATGGCAGGATATGGGCGGGTAGGGCCACTACCGGAGCAGATTATTTGAGCCTTATTAATTGTGTTTTTTATATGATTTATGAAAATTAAATACACAAAAAGTTCTACATGTATACAATGGATCATTTCAGCAGCAAAAACAATATTACAACAGCAGCAGCAGCAGAAAATTAAATTTAGTTAGAGTTGTATTACTGAATTTGAAAAACAATTAAATACAACTGTGGTGCATTACAAAGAAACATCCGGAGGTAAGACTTTCGACATAAATAAAAATTGCTATCCAATACATTTTAGTAGAAACTCAACTATATATTTTATGAGTTTTTCAATTTTCATTTTATAAGTTCATCACCACCACAAAATATATACATCATGTTGCTCGTTGCATTGGCTTCATACGTCATCCTACTCACTGCATCCCTCAGTATCAGACTTAATGCATTTGCTGGTCCTGCAAACATCAAACCTCAAATAATCAAATAACGGCCAACATCAAGAAGATGGTAAAAAAAATCTATTGTTGCACCCTTGAGAAGATGGTAAAATAATCAAATAACGCCCAACATCAAGCCAGCATTGAAAGGGTCACACCATTTTATGTTGAAACGTGATCAACATTCACATGTTACAATTTTGTGTCTTGTCAGAGATGCAGCTGCCCAGCAGGTTGACTGAAACTATTGATATTGTATTAGAGCAGGAGTTTTTATTAAGGAAAAGTATATATTATTGAAGATGGCTCTGATGTTAGGGGGCCCTTGAATCGATTACATTATGAACGTAATCCATGTGTAGGATTTGATGGGAAAACAGAGCAAAATAATGTCATGAGCAATTTACTAATTGGCCATTGTTCCATTTGCATATATTACCACATTGGTCATTGGCATTGAAGAATGAAGAGTGGTCTCTTTGCTACGCCGCGAACATTTTTCTATTTATTTTTATATGATAAGAAGTTATAATAAATAAGTATACATTTACAATTACATAAAACTTAAATGAAGAATAATAATAAATCATTTAAATTCTAACAGATTTTTTTTAGCAATTGGTGATTTCATTTTTAAAAAAATATTAAAATTAAATATAAAGATAGAGATAAAAAGATGTAGTCTTAGCTTGTTTGTGTCTCTCTCTCTGGTACCATTGCACCTTGCACCCTATATAATGGAGTAGTCTCCCTCCTTCATCTCCATGAAATCCTTCAATCGTCATTCATTCATCTTTGATTCCGCCACCACGCAAACATAAGATGGCAACGGCAAATGCAGCATCCTCATTCCAACAACCACCCATCAAATCCCACATTGCTGTACTCCCTAGTCCAGGCATTGGCCATGTCACACCCCTGCTTGAGCTCTCCAAGCTCTTCGTCACACACCACCACTGCCACGTCACCTTCCTCAACGTCACCACCGAATCTTCCGCAGCCCAAAACAACCTCCTTCACTCACCAACTCTCCCTCCCAACCTCCACGTCATCGATCTCCCACCCGTTGACCTCTCCAACATGGTCAACGACCAAACCACAATCGTAGCCCGTCTATGTGTCAACCTACGAGAAACCTTGCGTCCCCTAAACACAATCCTCGCACAACTACCCGAGAAGCCCCAAGCCCTAATTATTGACATGTTCGGAACCCAAGTTTTTGACACCATTCTCGAAAACATTCCCATTTTCACGTTTTTCACTGCCTCAGCACACTTGCTCGCCTTTTCCCTCTTTCTCCCACAGCTGGACCGTGACGTGACGGGAGAATTCGTGGACCTTCCGAACCCGGTTCAGATCCCGGGCTGCAAACCCATCCGAACCGAAGACTTGTTGGACCAAGTAAGGAACCGGAAAATCGACGAGTACAAATGGTACCTCCATCACGTGAGTCGCATGACTATGTCAACCGGTATTTTACTCAACACGTGGCAAGATCTAGAGCCCGTCACCCTAAAAGCATTGACGGAGCACTCTTTCTATCGCAGCATAAACACTCCACCGCTTTACCCTATTGGACCGCTGATTAAAGAAACCGAATCGGTGACAGAAAACGAACCGGAGTGTCTTGCGTGGCTCGATAACCAACCCGCCGGTTCGGTTCTGTTTGTCACGTTCGGGAGCGGGGGCGTTTTGAGTTCGGAGCAACTAAATGAGCTAGCGTGGGGTTTGGAACACAGTGGCGTGAGGTTCGTGTGGGTGGTTCGGGTGCCGAACGACGCTAATGCATCTGCTGCGTTTTTTAACGCGGGTGGCGATGATGATGCGACGTTGTATTTGCCGGAAGGGTTTGTCCCGAGGACTCGGCGGAGGGGTTTGGTGGTGAGGTCGTGGGCCCCGCAGGTGGCGATTCTGCGGCACGCGTCGACGGGGGCGTTTCTGTCGCACTGCGGGTGGAACTCGACGTTGGAGAGCGTGGCAAACGGGGTTCCGGTGATAGCGTGGCCATTGTACGCGGAGCAGAGGATGAACGGGACGACGGTGGAGGAGGATGTGGGAGTGGGTGTCAGAGTGAGAGTGAAGAGCACTGAAAAAGGTGTGGTGGGGAGGGAAGAGATAGAGAGGGTGGTGAGGATGGTGATGGAAGGGGAAGAAGGGAAGGAGATGAAGCGAAGAGCAAGAGAGTTGAAAGAATCTGCGGCCAAGTCTTTACGCGTCGGAGGACCATCCTATGAGATGCGAGCGGCAATGGTTAATGTTTTGCTTGATTGCAAGAATAAATCGTTGCACCCAAAAGCCCGTTCAGAGGGTGGATCATGAAACTGAAATCAAAGGTTGAAAATTAACCAACGTGTTTTCGCGCGTGCTCTTTAGCCGAATCTTCCTACAATAAAATAACCGTCACGTTTAGCGGTTTCGGTAATAAATAAGTAAATTAAATTTTTCTACATGTTGTAGTAAGTGGCAGTATGTTTGGTTTCCCCGAAAAGTACTCTTGCCACCTAGGTTTAGAGGTAAATTGGGTTTGCTTCTCCAAACCTTAGTTTAGCCACCCACGTTTGTGAAAAACAATAAATGTCATCAGCTTCCTATTTTACCCACTCATCATTTCCCAACTCCTCAGAGACTTGGATTTTCAATGGTGATCAGATGGTGTTCGACGGAGGTTCTGCTAACTCATTGTATTTGGGTGTCCTTTTGTTTGCTTTTCGTATTCGTTTCGGGATCTGAGTGGGAGGAAGGCTTCTAATTATTGTTGGATTCGTCACTCTCGTGTGTTTTGCAATCTAGTCAGGTTTGCCTTGGATGAGGTGATTTATGGCCATTTGTATACCCCTCCTTTTCTCCTTTTGTTCTTTGCTTTTAACGTATGTTCCTGTTTTTGGGTACATCTGCCACTTCTTGGATTTATTTATAATATATTTGTTTTTTTTGACAAAAAATAAATTGGGATGCTATTCAAAGAGAGCCTATAAAAAATAATATTAATATTACATTATATATTTCATGTTGTACCCCCTCGATCTTCTCAATTGTACCAACAAGGACCATTTTCCTACACTAAGTTTTTCATACTTACACACTCGAAACCATAAGATTATGTACCCCCTAAGTCTTACCAATGACGGTCACTTTCCTACATTTAATCTCTCTGCGATTATGCACTCGACATTGCGTAGTTGTGTATCCCCTTGGCCCCCTCGATTGGTTTCTGCCCTTCAGGGCTTGCCAATTAATATCATCAAATTCGAACCAACCCTCTCATACTTCCAATTGAGCACTCCACTACAGGCGTTGATCAATCCTTAGCCATTAAATGACCTTAATCGATTATGATGTGTGCCCAAGGATCTTGGGATAATGGATAGAATCATGTCTGATAGCACTTGTAAGAATATCATATTGGTCAATGATGAGGCATCCCTATATAACCCTAATGCTTGACCTAGATAAGGCAAATTATGCTTAACACTTGAATGCTCTTGAACTAAATCTCCTTCCTAGGTACAATCTATTTACAATAATACATACCATTTTCAATAATTAAGCATTTAAGAGTATTTTTGGTAGTATTATTATAAAAAATATCATTTCATCAAAATACTTTATTTGAGTGAAGAAATATTCTAACATATATGTGTGTGTAAACTCTTTTTTATTTTATTTTATGAAACTTAAGTTCACCAACTTTAATCCAACACATACATGCAACGGAATGGTTGTAATGATGCACTCAATATTCTAAAGTTCTATCCCTAATTTGACTTTAAATAAAAATTGAAATAACCTTTGTTATAATAATGATAATAATAATGCACTTAATATTTGATTAACCAGGTGAGAATTTTTTTCGAATTCAGGTTATTTAAGTAATTTACTTTTTATAAAAATAAGAAAGAGGAGTGTACTTAATAAAAAAAATGAAAGTGGACATAGTAAAACGTTTTTTTTTTCTTGAATTGAAAATCAAATGAGCTCGGCCCATTAGCAATAATTGGACCCAAATGAAATTTTATCTCAAGAATAACTCACACTTAATCACCTATTACTTTGTTATTTCAATTTTTTGTTTTTTCTAAATTATTGTTTTTGTCCTTTAATTTATTTTTAAAATTTGATTTGGTCCTTTATCTATCAAATGGTTTTATTTGGTTATATAATTTTTAAAAACGTTCCATCTAAATTGATTCTAATGACGTTATTATATGATCATGGTTATTTATATAGGATATTTTTGACGCTTTGAATGTTCAAAATAAATACTAAAGATTGAATTAAAAGAAAAAAGTTACTCATGTTTTTATTATCCAAAAATAATTAAATTTAATATCTCTTTAATACTATATAAGTGTTACAATGTGAGTGTCAGAAATTACTTTTAAAAACTAAATTCACTATTCATCTTGAAGATATACTTTATATGATATCCAAGTGATCAATAACATCGACATTTTGATATTAAGAGTACATATACTGTAAGTATAAGGATTAAATTCTAGCAAAAAATTTCCATGAACTTTTTCAACAGAGTTAATTTATCATATTTGAAATTAAAATAAAAATATATATGGTCCACTCAGTGTATGTTTTACAATTTGTTGGTGGAACATGAAAATGACATTAATCAATATATATTTTTCTTTCTTCATTCATCTGTTAGATTTGCATTGAAAGTGCATTGTACCAAAACAAACATACCTTAGGCGATGAGGTTGAAATAAATGAACTTAGACTCTATTCTCATTATCGCCATGATAAAGAAAAAACTATCCTAAAGATTATGGTCATAATTTTGAAAATGAGAAAAAAGGCCAAAGAAGGTTGATTTGAATATGAAAGCGGAGAGTTTCACCAACTCTCCCCACCCCATCCTACCAAACTCCCTCTACCTACCGTTGTTCAACCTTCTCCTTCTCATCATCTCACTCTTTCTCATTCTTCAGTAACCCCTTCTCTCCCAAATTCTCTCTCTGTCTCTCTCTGTTCAGTTTTCATATGGCCAATACACTATATAACGGCGCCACATCCCGAATCCCTCTCCGGGACCAATCCCTGGCCTTCTCTCGCCACCTTTCCAGATCCCTCTCTTTCCTTCCCATGTAAGTTCTCTCCTCTCTTCTTCCCTCCAATTTCACTTCACACACCAATTTCTCTTTCTCACCCTTCGCAGAACACGTGCGGGAAAACAACCCAACGCAATTGCGGTTAAGGCTTCTTCGCACTCTGACTTCCACGTTGACCTTTCGCTCAGTCCCCGTGTCAATGCCGTCAAGCCTTCCAAAACCGTCGCCATCAGCGACCACGCCACCGCTCTCGTCCATGCCGGCGTTCCCGTCATCCGCCTCGCCGCCGGCGAGCCCGATTTCGACACGCCCGCTCCCATAGCCGAGGTTTTCTTTCTACTTTCCCCCTTTCATTCATGATAACTACGTGTTCTTTTTTTAATACTGTAATTGCAGGCTGGGATTAATGCAATTCGTGAAGGTTACACGAGGTACACGCCCAATGCCGGGACCATGGAACTGCGCCAAGCGATTTGTCGCAAGCTAAAAGGTTGGTTTCACTTTCATTATGTAATAATGTGCTTTTCGTTTGGATGATTGTAAGAGATGAGGGTTTTGAATTGCAGAAGAGAATGGGATTACTTATTCTCCTGACCAGGTTGTGGTTAGTAACGGAGCCAAACAGAGTATTGCTCAGGCAGTGCTTGCAGTTTGCTCCCCTGGAGATGAGGTAAGTAAAAAAAATAGTTTATGCTTTAACTCCATACGTAAGCACTAGAGAAACTGACTACTTATATGCTTCATTGTCATTTATTTGGCTAGGTCTCAATGGATCATTTAATTTGACCAAACCTGTTTGAATTATTCGAATTTGTCTATCATTTGCTTGCAGAAAATCTTTGATGATTTGTCTGGTTGACAACGGTGCCAGACTTGTATTATCATTCTTCAATCTGTCTCAAGTTTGAAATTAGTTACTTGCACTTGTTTGTTCAAAAGATTCTTCAACTGGCTTTTCAGCTTCTAAAGCTTTTGCTCTATGTTTGTTTTATGTCTCTGGTAGTCTGTTATAATTACTTTTGTTGAAATTAAATAATGTTGTTTATTCTTTTATAATTGTACCATGTTTATATACAAGTCTGAGAGACTCATCAATCTCATAAATTTAGGGACTAAAATCAAGGATTAGAATCAACCTACGTATATAAAAGTAATAGAAAGAGAGCAGAATTTCCCTATTTACATAAATAGACAATATTTCCCTAATTATACAAAATATGTCAATAACATTCCCACAATATCTCGACTACTTTGTTATCAATTTATCATTTATTCAGGGTCCAGTAATATGCTTGCTGTGGTAAAAGTCACAAATAAAACAGCCACTCCATACTACATACTTCCATTTATTAAATTATGTCTGAGTTGTTTTGGAAAGCTTAATGCTTATCACATACTCCATATGTTTTTTTCTCTTTTCCTTTTGCTCACTTCAGTGGCTTTCATTTATGGCGTGAGTATTTCAGGTTATTATTCCAGCTCCATTCTGGGTTAGTTACCCAGAAATGGCAAGGTTGGCTGATGCAACACCTGTGATTCTTCCAACCTTAATATCTGATAATTTCCTTTTGGATCCCAAACTCCTTGAATCCAAAATTACTGAAAGATCAAGACTGCTTATTCTTTGTTCACCATCTAACCCAACAGGATCTGTCTACCCCAAAGAATTACTTGAAGAGATAGCCCGAATTGTTGCAAAGCACCCCAGGCTTCTGGTATAGTTATACATCCATGACAAGATCACAAGTACTTCAATGTTTTCAGCCTATATGATATTTCCTTTCAAGATCTTAATAGTTGTTTTATGCAGGTTCTCTCCGATGAAATTTACGAACACATAATTTATGCACCAGCAACTCACACGAGCTTTGCATCTTTACCAGGAATGTGGGACAGAACTCTTACTGTGAATGGATTTTCTAAGGTTAGTCTGTAATGTTCTATTTCTGTTAAGAGTTGCAGGATGTATTGTTGATCCCTCATTCTTATTTTATACTCAATTGCCTATTCTTTATTTCATAGTGTGAGTAGTAATTTTAGACTGATCCCTCATTCTTATTTTATACTCAATTGCCTATTCTTTATTTCATAGTGTGAGTAGTAATTTTAGACATGACATGAAGGCCTCCAAATTTGATTGACACTTTTGAGCTGTTTTCCTATAGGCCTTTGCAATGACTGGTTGGCGGCTTGGATATATTGCTGGTCCAAAACATTTTGTTGCAGCATGTGGAAAGATCCAAAGTCAGGTATGCTACATTTTTTATTGGTCACTTTCTTTCGTAAGCCTTACCCTATACATCATACATGTCTTGATTTCCTTTTCCTACAGCCTCCATGACATCTTACAGATTCTTAAGTTTAACAGATTCAGTATTTGGGAGGAAACTTAAAAGAAATTTTCTAGCCTAAACATTTGGAATTAGTTGGATTATTATTGCTGGTTCATATTATATGCTGTATATACTGGCTGATGCATCTTATTGAATTTAGTTTACTTCAGGGGCCAGTAGTATAGCTCAGAAAGCTGCGGTTGCTGCATTAGGACTAGGCCATGCTGGCGGGGAGGCAGTTTCTACCATGGTGAAAGCATTTAGGGAGCGAAGGGATTTCTTGGTAAAAAGTTTTAGAGAAATAGATGGTGTCAAGATATCTGAACCCCAGGTGCAATTTTTTTTTTCTTTTTCCTTAAATAATTCTCCTTCTTTTGTTTTGTCTCTTCCTTTTCATGTCTGTTTTTCTACTCAAACATAATTTTTCTCTTTTTATCCGCAGGGAGCATTTTATCTATTCCTTGATTTCAGCTTCTATTATGGAAGAGAAGCTGAAGGGTTTGGTAAAATTGAGGATTCTGAGTCCCTTTGTCGATATCTACTGGATGTGGGCCAGGTATATGCATGTAATGGCTTTAAAGATTTTAGTGATTTCATGAGCAGGAAATTTCAAATGGTCTTGTATTTTACGGTATTGCCTATAAATAGTCGAGAGTTGTTAGCAAAAGGCCAAAAAGTATGTTCTCACTTTTAAAGTATGACCCAACAAGTGAGAGTGAAAGTTATCTGGAAGGTGTCATCCATGGTCTTTTACAGTTAAGCTTAGACCATCAATATGTATACAAAGTTGAAAGAGAGAGGAAAGAAACATCGTATAGTTGAACTTTTAATGTCTCACTACTCATAAGTCATAACATTGTCTTTTGCCATTTTGGCTTACAGGTAGCCCTGGTGCCAGGGAGTGCATTTGGAAATGACACTTGCATCCGCATCTCTTATGCAGAATCGCTTACTACCCTACAGGCAGCTGTAGAAAGAATTAAGAAAGCACTTGTACCGCTGAGCTCTGCTGCACTTGTTTAGTGTCGATGTTTTTTCGTTGTTATGCGTGTATTTTATTTCGGCAATGTGTAATCTGTTGATTCTGAAAATAATAAGCTTTGGCTACTTTTCCACAAATGAAGTGATACAACTGTCTTATTAATGGTTTAAAATTATAATAACAAAATTGTCCTCCTTTTTTATGTTACATATGTTGTCTCGAAGCGAAGGGGAAGCAAATAAACAGGCGTTCGATGGCTACAATCTGAAAAGGGCGTGGTAATTTTTAAAGTAGAATCCATGAAGGGATAATTTTCTCAGGCAAGAGTTTATTAGCTAGCACTAATAAAACTATGGAATATTTGAATTAGCCACAATCAAAGTAGCATTGATAACTCTGGCTAATGGTAAATTTCATGTTTCGTTTTAGGAGAGATTGAATTTGTGGCGACTCCATCTTTGCTACTTTTAACAACTGCATACGGACCCTACGCTGACTAGTAGTACATTGCGTTTTTGTTTTTTTTGTTTTTTTTTGGTTTATCAGGGGATGTAAATTGTGAAAAGTGGTGCGTGTGTCTCATTTCATACAGAATCGAAACTGATCCAACGAAACAATGAAGTACACCCCCTCCCTCCCCCTTTTTGGTCAAAAAAGTATACCCCTCAAGTCGGGCCTTGGAAGCAAGGCTTCCATGAAAGCCCATTAAGAATAGTGGATGAAATGGAAGCCCAATATGCCCATAAGTTGTAAGCCCTGTAAGATGTTTCGGCCTTCAACTTTTTTTTTTCGGGCATCGAGGAAGATGAGTTAGGCTTGCAAGCGTAGGCCCAAATTAAGTTAATTAACTGGTTGGGAACAAAGACGTGGATGAGTTGATTAATTGATGCAATTTGCGGCATACATATGCTTGATTTGGCATAGAATCAATTCCAAGATAGGAGACTGCTTGACCTACCCCACAACCGCAAGTTTTCCAATAGGTAGGGACGTAAGGTTATGGTCTCATTAGAAGTTTCCTGTTGGAAAGGCAATGCAACAACACATACAAAAATTAAGAGCGTGGGAGGGAAGGAAGGTAAGAACTAAGAAGGAAAGGCAATTTTAACTCTCTTAAATATTCCCATCTACACCAAACTTTAACATTCTCCAGAAGCTAAGGAGCTCCCATTCCCCTTAATGCAATCTTGCATAGTGACTTCAACTTGGAGACAATCAACCTTCATACACAAGAATTTGGTTTTCCTCTGCATGCACTTTTCTGTCCCAAAAGTACCACTTTCCCATCTAAACTTCATCTATATATACATACATATATATATATATATATACATATATATATTAATTAGTAAACATAGGAAACCAAGTTGGAGAGAAGCAAAAAAAAAAAAACAAAAGGCTTGTGAGTTGTGATCATGGACGTCTCTTATTCATGCAATGAACAACAAGCACCCGAGATCGTTTTCTTTGATTTGGAAACTACAGTGCCCAAAAGGAGTGGAGAGCGTTTCTGGGTTCTGGAGTTTGGTGCTATTGTAGTTACACTCCACAAACTCACCGAGATTGAGAGCTACACCACGCTGATAAGACCCAAAGACCTATCTGTGGTCTCAGTGAAATCCAGCAGAAGTGATGGAATAACTCGTAAAGCCGTTGAAAATGCACCATCTTTTGAAGATGTTGCAGACAGAATATTCAGTATCTTGAATGGAAGGGTGTGGGTGGGGCATAACATCCAGAGATTTGACTGTATTCGAATCAAAGAGGCCTTTGATGATATTCATAGGTCAGCACCAGTTCCCGTTGGAATCATTGATTCTTTGGGGGTTCTAACTGACAAGTTTGGAAGAAGAGCTGGTAACATGAAGGTATGTAAGAAATAGCAGCAGCAAGTGATTCATTCTTCACACAACAAAAACAAAATCCTCATAATTATTTCAAGTTCTTAATTGCTGTTATTTTTTATGGGCAGATGGCAACACTGGCTTCTTATTTTGGCCTGGGCCAACAAAAACACAGGTACACATTTCTAACTCTAGTGCCAAATGCATTGTAATATTGTATTAATTTGAGTATTATATGTGCATGAGTTTAATTTTAATACACTAACCAATTTTTATATGATATTATATAGTGGCTTTTGTAAAATTTGAGTGATGTGGATATATATATGACTATTTTGAAGCAGGAGCCTGGATGATGTTCGCATGAACTTGGAGGTGCTTAAGCACTGTGCAACGGTGTTGTTTCTGGTGTGAAATTAATCTCCATGTTCAATTCTACCTGGTTACTTTTGAAAACAAATATTCCACCTAGCAGCATGATTCTCACACGTTTGTTATGGCTTATGGATGATGTTAGGAATCTAGTCTACCAAACACATTGCATAGAAAATGGTATGGATCTTCCAGCGTTATGACGCGAAGCAGAAGCAATGGGAAATCTCCCTGCAAGGAAGAGACTAGCAGAAAATCTCCCCAACTTCATATGGATATCATAGGACAGTCCCCTATGCTAGGGGAAGTTTGGGAAAGGTTTTATTTTATATATTGACATAATATTAGATTTTCAAGTGCATGTTCAGTATACATTATTTTTGGAAATATATATAACCTCAAATACATATAGTATAATGATAATGGAAATTCTTTAAATGTAGGTGACCGAAAGAGTGAAGGGATTTTTGTGTAAAGCACAAGGGCAACCACCACTTCAACAACTACTCAAGCATTCTCATTCATTACTGTTATGGTCATCCTGTTTAGATCACGTAGATGTTATAGTTTGGGCCTGGGCCCAATTGTAATGGATGATCGTGCAAATAACTTATCCATGGAACGTAGAGGCTGACTTGGTCCATACTGAACGTTGAGAACGTGCTGGATGAGGCCGGGAATCCAGGAAGCAGTTTCAGTACCCGTTACGAGGTAATCTACCAACAAATACACATTAATTCCTGGTGAAAGGTACACACATTCTAACTTTCTCTTTCAATTACACAGAGCACACACCCCACGTCCATTGGTGTATCTCTGTGATCTTCTGCTTCAAGGTATCATTCTCCATTGATATCCTTGGACTTGCAGAGTTAGAGTGATCAAATAGCAAACACGTAGTACTTTCGTGCTACACAGTTGTGTTCTGGAAATATACAGAACATTGGCGCCGTCTGTGGGGAACAATAAAATTCGAGTCCAACACCTTTCAACAATGGTAAACACAAGAAACAGCCACTCTGTACCACATTCAGAGATGCCGAACAGGGAGATTTGCCTACCGGAGAATCAGAACGTGGCACGGAGGGAAGAAGTACATGTGACGAAAGCTGTTTCCGACAAGGCTTCTTCTCCCGCTCAGACAGACCAACAGAGGACTCCACCAGTGCGAAGGATGGGCCAGGAGGGGGAGCTCGGAGGACAACTCGTTAGCAATGTCCTCAATTCAATCCTAACTCGAATTGAGAACATGGAGAAATGACAAAATTTACAGAGACAGGAAGACATTCGAAACATTACTCGCCAAATGGAAGAACGTAATGAGGAGTGGAGACTTGCCGAAATGCAACGAACGGCACAATTGGAACAGCAGCTGCGAATGATAGCAGACCGAGTACAACTTTCAAATCCTGAGGAGGAGACGCAGGATTTGAGGATGCACCTGAATCAAAGGAGAAGTACTGACCCGGAAGATCAAAGGCGGATAGAGGAGCCACAAGATCTGAGGACACACCTAAACCAAAGAAGAGATGCCGAACCGGGAGATCAAAGGAGGATAGATGAGCCGCATCGGAGTCAAAACCGGGCACAGAATGAGGCACGAGATGGAGTCTACACAAACCAGAGCCGTGACGAAAACCCGAATATTCGAGCAAAACGTGACGACAATCCCACTGATAGGGCAAACAATGAAAGGATCCCGCCAGACAGCGGACATGATAAGGCGGGAGAGCAGAATTTTCGCGAGAAGACAGGACCAGTATATCGTCGGAAATATAGCAGGGGACAGCAAAATAATAGTCCATTCGTGGACGACATCGTAAATGCTCGATATCTGGATGACTTCGATGGGTCATTCCTATCAAAGTATGACGGAACACAGGACCCGCAAGTGCATATCGACGAATTCGACCTGCAGATGTGTGTCCGGGGCATCGATGAGCCCATAATATCGAGGATTTTTGTTACAACATTAACGGGCCCGGCGCAGACGTGGTTCCACACGTTACCGCCTAGGTCAATAAAAGATTTCGAAGACTTTGGCCAGAAATTTTTATTGAATTTCGCAACTAGCAAAAAGCAGCCGAAATCCGAGTTCACCCTTGGCAAAGTCAGACAGTTACCCGGAGAAACGCTGCAGAGTTATCTAGACAGATTCAAAGAAGCCGCCCTGCAGGTTGATGGGCTCGAAGAAAGAGTTCATGTATACTTAATATCGGCTGGACTCGATGGTTCGTCAAGATTTGCCAAATCCATTTATAAAGATCCGGTGAAGTCTTTGATGGAATTTCGTGCCCGCGCGAAGAAATACTTGGAGTTGGAACAGATGGAGGTCGTCAACAACTCGGGACGAGGAAAAGAGCGTCATGAAAGGAGAAGCCCACCCCCAAAAAATAGGGGATACCCGGAGAGTCGAGCTCGGAATAATGATCCAAAATCTCGACCAGGAAGATACGAAAACAAATATGACAAATACACTCCACTGAACGTATCCCGTTCACAAATTTGGAAGGAGGTCGCACTTACAGAGATGAAGAAGGTTGAACGACCCCGCCCGATTTTCAACAGGGCCGGATTGGACAAGTCACGATTTTGTGAATTCCACAACGGACCCGGGCACACCACGGATCAATGTTGGGATTTGCGGGATGCAATTGAGAAGTTCATCTGGGAAGGACGATTAAAGCAATATGTCATCCGGACACAAGGAAGGAAGAACAAACGAAAGGGAGACGAGAATCAAAATAGAGACGAAGGAAAGAGACCCCGAGAGGGCAATGATGAGTTCCCAGAACCCGAGTTCGAATGCAACGTCATTTCCGGAGGCATGGGCGGTGGCGGGGATACTGCCACTCAAAGGAAAAAATATCTGAAGGAAGTGTTATCGGTCCAGGCACAACCTAAGTTCAAAACTCGGACCGGACAACCAGAACCTCCGCTCTTGTATTTCACAAAACAAGACATGGAGGGGGTGGTACCCGGACATGAAGACGGGCTGGTGATATCGGCGACGGTGGAAAATTGCCAGGTAAGAAGGATGTACGTAGACAACGGAAGCTCCGCCGATATAATTTTGTTGAATGCATTTCGGAAGATGAAATTGGACGTAAAGGAATTAAGGCCGTGCAAAACGATGTTGATCGGTTTTAATGGCGGCAACACGAACGTAATGGGATCTATCCGCTTGCGGTTAACCTTGGGAACGAGAAAAGCCTACAAGTCGGAAGAAGTGGAATTCGTCGTGGCAGATTTTCCATCTCAATATAATATGATATTGGGAAGACCAACCATACATAAGTGGGACATTTTAATGTCCACAAAGCACCAGAAACTCAAATTCATTGGCAGCAACAGGCAGGTGGTAACCGTATGCAGTGATCAGAAAGAATCTCGACAATGTTATTACGATACGGTTCGAAAAAGTGAACGAGAAGCCAACGACGACGTTCATAATTATGTACGTTCAGTAAATGTGGTGGAATTGGATATGCGAGAAGCCTCGGATGAGTGGAGGTCGGAACCAGTGGAGAAAGTCGAGCAGATTCTGATTGGAGACCAGGTCGGCCAGTGACCAGCATTGGTGGAACATTGGAGCCCGAACAAAGGGAGCAATTGATCAAATGTCTCAAGAAAAACCGCGATGTATTCGCATGGAAGGCGTCAGAGATACCAGGCGTCGATCCCGAGTTCTGCAGTCACAGATTGGCAATGTACCCGGGGTCGAAACCGGTGGAACAGAAGAAACGAAAATTGGGACCAGAGAGAGCTCAAGCCTTGCAGGCCCACATTGATG
>PYAF01001894.1:0-10177 GCA_007407185.1 Glycine tomentella
TTTGATGTTTACTTGACATGAATACTTCGGCCTGTTCGCTATGCTGACATTTGTTGTACATTCTGTTTCTATATATATTTCAAAGTATGATTTATCTTCATATACCACAAGCTACCTAGGTGCAGCTTTTTGAGGCTGAAAGAGTATTCATAGCTGTTATTGACTAGTTTGATAAGGACGAATTCCATTGCATTAAAAACTAAAATGGTCCATCTTTCTTTTACTCGAGAAAAAATATTGCCTCTACCACCATGCATTTTTAATTAGTTTGTCCCGTTTCTCCATTTTTGCTACTCAGGCAGGCTGTATGTGAAAGCTCAATGAAGAAAATAAAAATTAACAAGACGACATAAATATTAGAATTATTAAAGATGATTTGTCCCGTTTCGGATTTTGCATCACTAGTTGGTATTGCTATGTTTTTATATATTACTCAGTGACCCTCCTAAATACATTCCAAAGGTGATTAAGACTTGGACATTATCATGGATTTGAATAGTCTCCTTTTTCTTAATTAATTTTGAATTTTGAATATGTATGATAGCACTCTGTATGTTATACTTTTTCCATTACCTCATTCTGATAATGTGAGCTGAGAGTAACTTATAATATAGTAGTGATTACCCTACCACTGAAATTTCTCCTCCTAGCGTTGGTATATGTTAAAGAATTTGACGAGTCAGCTACAAACTAAGACCATTCTTCGTCCGAAATTTCTCTATTTACTTTATCACACACTACTAGTCAAAAATTGCCATTTCCCTTTGTCAACCTCACAAGTCACAACCTATGCGCCTTTTCTCCTTACATGGTGTTTGTGAACGTTAGTAAGTAGCCATCTTCCTTTCAAATGGGCTCTATGTTTCAATCTCCTCACTTTCTTTGTTTATTACCTTTATTTCTCTTGTAAATATGTTGATAATGTTGGTGTTTTCAGTTATTCTATTTTCTTATACAATGCTGAAAGTTACAATTTTTATGTTTACAAAGATTTGACTAAGCCATGTATACCAAAGGATTAAGAACTATGAGGTTGAGTAATCAGAGAGAGAGAGAGAGAGGGAGATTTTAAGAATGTGGTGCCATCATCTATAAGCTCTGACTAGGGGCAGTGTGTTAGGAGAGGTTACACGAGAAGGAAGAAAATGCATGGAGTAGATGGGACATGTATGATGTGGGGCTGTAGCTGGGTGATGTGGGGCTATAGCTGGGTGATGTGGGAGAGTAGGATGGACTGGTGGGCGAATAAGCTGGACTTGTAGGACTGTATCCCAGAGAGCCAGGACTATAAGTCGGAGAGGTGGGACTGTACCCAGTTGAGATAGGCCCAAGTGACGTCGGGCTGTACCCGAGTTAAGTGGCGCTGTACCTGAGTGATGAGGGACTATAGCCTGGGGATGATGGGCTGTAACCATGAGATGAAGTAGGAGAAAATGTCATCCCACTAACATAAGGTGAAAACTGTGCATCAGTATGAAGCATCCATTCCTCATTAGGCTTCAAACCTTGATTGTCATCAAACTTCTGAACTTTAGTATTTTTTATGAAAACCTTATTGATGTCAGGGATACCTCGTAAGGTCATTTAGCTAGGATGTTGCTTTCTATTTTCTTTAAGCAATTCATAGGTCAATTTTTATTGTATATATGTTTTCTGATGTAGTCCATTTTTCTGACATACATAGGCAACGTCTATACTTGTTTTTTAATTCTTTGCAGCAAGAACAACCAAGTGAGGCTGCAACCCCAATTACACCCCCATAAGTAGCACCAAATCCACAGCCAGCCTTTGCTCCTTCACCAAAGGTAAGGCTTGTCTTAAGAGTCACTTGAGTTCCAATTGTATCCTACATATATAATCGTATGTGTCTCAACTTTAAATATAACAACTTGACTGTTCAACATAATTTGTATGTAGTTGTCCTTTGCCTCTTTGTATCATCATCACCAGATTCATTGTTTGACCTTGTCACTGACCATCATCTCAGGTACTGACGAATGCCTTTCATATTTTGTTAGCTTGTATATGTAATGCGTACTTTAGTATATTGTTTTATGCCATTAATGACTATTTGTATATACAATTAATGTTCATTATGAGTGAAACTTAGTTTCCCGTTTGAGATTCATTACAGTGATTCTTTCGAACAGTTTGGATTAATCATTGTATTGATTCTCGAATTGTCTGTTTGGACAGTTTGGGAAGGCTCATATTTTTTTAGTATATTCCTATGTGTAGGTTGTGCGTGTTGTCTTAAATATGATGAAATTTCGATACAATGCATTTCACTTTGTTCTCCGGGTGCATACTTGACTGTGGTGGAACTGATGTCACTGCTTTCATTTCGTGTACTTGGAGACCAAAGCGAAATGCTGCCGAAATTTCATCAAATTTAAGATAAGACGCTCAACCTATACGTATGAATATACTTTAAAAATTTGTCTTCCTGAATGGGATAGGACCACCACCTTGAATGAAAAAAGTGAGGTTTGCATGCATGGAATAACATCGTGAGTATCACACAGTTGTTAATAACATGGATCGAAGTTGGATGAATGCAAATCGCATGACGGTTGAGTACGAAGAGGGTGTTGAAAATTTCTTGCAATTTGCCTTCGAAAGAAGTCGACCGCATGGGGATGGAAAATTTTTTTGTCCCTGTATCAATTGTTTGAATGGTAGACGACAATCACTAGAAGACATGCGGGAGCACCTTCTGTGCGATGGGATTAAGAAGACTTATTTAGACATGGATATGGCATGGTGAATTGACAGACACGCAGAGGGTCTCGCAGACTGAACGGGTTGATGTTGACGTCGGAGATCGACTGGAGGATATGATTCGTGGTCTGGGACATGAGTCTTTTCAGCAAGCCCATGCCCCTATGTATGATACGTTGGAGAGTGATTCGAAGAAGCTGTTGTATCCGGGGTGCAAAGACTCATTGACACTGTTGTCTGCAGTGTTAACTCTTGTTAATGTCAAGGCCAGATATGGGTGGAGTGACAAAAGCTTCAGTTCGCTGCTTGAGGTACTGAAGGACATGCTTCCAGACGAAAACACGTTGCCAAGCAGTTACTATAAGGCGAAGAAGATACTTTGTCCGATGGGTATGGAGTATAAAAAAATTCATGCCTGTCCTAATGACTGCATATTGTACAGAAATGAATTTGAACAACTGCATAAATGCCCCACGTGTGGGGTATCACGGTACAAAGTGAAGGCCGATGACGAATGTGGTAGTGATGAGAGTTCAACGAAAGGCCCTCCCGCAAAGGTGTTATGGTATCTTCCGATCATTCCTAGGTTTAAACATCTGTTTGCTAATGAAGATGACGCAAAAGACCTTACATGGCATGCAGAGGGAAGGAACTCTGATGGGATGCTCCGACATCCGGCAGATTCAGTTCAGTGGAAGAAGATTGATCGTTTGTATCCGGAATTCGGAAAAGAGCCAAGAAATCTAAGGCTTGCACTTGCCAGTGATGGAATGAATCCGTACGGCAGTTTAAGTACTCAGCACAGTTCTTGGCCTGTTTTGCTTGTCATATACAACCTGCCTCCTTGGTTGTGTATGAAGCGGAAATACATGATGTTGTCAATGATGATATCAGGCCCAAAACAGCCAGGAAATGACATTGATGTTTATCTTAGTCCGTTGATTGAAGACTTGGCAAACTTGTGGGATTGTTTAAATTTTCACATAGCATTAAATACAAGGAAAATAATCAATTTAAAAAAATAGTAGTTAAAATAATTAAATATTTCACAATTTAAAATATTAATGCCGCCCTATTTTTTTAACAGGAAATGAAAAAAGAAGATTAAAATAAATTTTTTGAAAGTATAAAAATACTAAAATAAATTTTTTAAAATTTAATATATCAAAATGAAAATTTTTAAAAATATAAAAAATCAAAATAATCTTTTTAGAAATTTAATGTATTAAATAAAAAAACTAAAATTAATTAATCAAAAGTTACATTTAACTTAAATAATATATACACTATTAGATGATATGCTTAAAATTTAAACACTAAAGAAATAAAGGAAAGATAGAATTCACAAGCTTTGTCTGGAGCTCAATCGATAAAGTTAGGTTTATCTCTGTCGTCTCCTGCATGTATGATTCTTTAAGGAATGGATGGTTAGCACCTGGCTCAAGTATTGAGCATGACAAAGTATGTAGAAATTTCTTCTCTTAAAACTACCTGATTGCCACGCAACAGTTCGCATGGTCACATCACATGTGTATATGAACTATTTTTTCATTTTTTTTTTGCTAACATGAAATTTTGATGTGATATGCCGAAAACAAAAGCCTAAAACCAGAAAGCGTCACTCAGCAGATTGTTCTAGTTGTTATAGACAACTAAAGTTCAAGATGTTTTGTTTTACTTATTTGCATCTTCAAATGATTGAAATGCAGCACACCCCAAAATACTTCGTGAAATAACAATGATAAGCTTAGTCCTTGGAGTGATTTTGATCGAAATCAAGGTAGGGTGCAAGAGGAGTACAATTGGTCCAAGTAAACAACATCGTATCAGGAAAATACTTGTCTTGCAAGTTGCATTATTTACCATAGACAAATCTCGACAATTTCAAAAATAATTCATTGGTTGAATAGGTTGTCTGACAGTAAAGTTACATGAAAATGTTAATAATATATATATATATATATATATATATATTAGCATGTTTGTATTTGAGTAAGATTCACATAAGTCTCAATTAATTTATTGAGTCCCCATTTTTTTTATTTAACGAGTTTAAACAAATTTTTCCCAATGATAGAGTTACATGAAAAAAAATCGATAAAATTAATCACATTACAATGCTTTCTTGTTTCTGGGCTGTCTTTTTTCAGAAAAAAAAATGACAAATCATCTTCTACATTGATATATAAAATTTGTCTTATTTGTATAATTAGTATAATAACTCGTTGTAATACACAAATATATATTAAGATTATTAATATATAATAAATTTGTACGGTCTAAAATGGTAAAATGACACGTGATTATCAATGAAAGGTCAATATACACGTGTCATGTCACTATGCACGTGGATTCTCTCCACATCAGCATTGTTACATTAATAGTGCTTATTCACTCTTAAAGTTTCAACCTGGACACATTTGTCCGCCCTCCATGTCAGCCTCGCTACATGAGTGCAAATGTCGACCTTCTAGAGGAACATGGACGCCCACAGTCCATATCTCCTTATTAACAGCATATCAACTATGCTTGGTTATTCAAATTGGTGTAACCATCTTATCTCCTAATATATCTACAAGCTGTTACTTATCTACAAGTAACAATATATCAATAAAGTACACATTATCTTCTATTTAAATTAGATAACTGTCTGCTATTATCTATTATTATCTCATCAACAGATCATTAACAAACCAAGACCCAAAGCCTATACTCCACGTTATAAGTACAGGTTCTCTCTAAACTTTTAAACACTCCTGATTCAACCAGAATCACTCAATATATCTTCACACAACGTGACAGATACACTCATATTCTTCTGATATGTACTCAGTTATTCTCTTATAATTGATGTACTTACTTGAGCGTAAGAGTGTCTTTCCTTTGTATTGCAGGTCCCTCCTCTAAACAAGGTTGACCCACTATCCAACATGTAGAATTTGGGATCCACCTTGGCCACGCCTAGCTCACACGTGAATTTTTCGGATTTTGGTAAGAACATTTAGTGCCCACCGTGGGGCCACAGTAAAACTTACCCTGAGGCTTCACACCTAGACAAGTCATCGATACGCATACATGGTCAATACACGCTTCAGCGTTAGACGTGACACCCTTGTCGAAGCGTCTAACCTTCCGCAGACTGTTATGACAAATGCCAACACTTTTCAACAACTCCAGAACCGCATGGCAGAGATGGAACAAAGATAACAAGAAGAAATTCAAAGGTTGAAAGCTGATCGCGATCAGCAAGAAACCAGAGCAAGACATCCCCAGGGAGATGAACGCTCCCTTGTCACCACAGAAGAACAAACGTAAGGAGAATCGCATCCTTGATAACATATCAACCCTCTAGGTATTCGTAGTTCAACATAGGGCTACCAACTGGAGAGGCATAACACATAGCGCAATCTTCTCGTCGACTACATCAGGGAAGTCAATATCCCATTCGGGTGTGGAAACCTCTACATTTAGAGAGGTATGATGGTACCATTGACCCCGACGAACACCTGGATGCCTTCCTATCACAGGAAAATCTTTACACAAACAATGACGCCATATTATGTCGAGTGTTCCCTACTGTTGAATTCAGGGAGAGCTGCTTGAAGCATAAGCAAGATTGATTTAACTCTAAAGTTTTGAGCTTTCAAACATGCAAAGGACAACTTGGAGATTAATTAGGATAAAATGTAAGAGAAAAGCAATTTTGATGATCCTAAAGCATTGCATTCATTCTAACTCATAAATAACTTAAAATGGTTTAATAAAAATCACAAGGCTTTCATAAAATGGTTAAGTTTCAAACTTGTTTCAAAGGTTTTTGGAAAAATGGTTTTCTTGCTGTTTTAATTGATTACAACATCGTAATAATCGATTATTGTGTTCTTCACTTACCTTGGGAAAAATTTCATGAACATTGTAATCGATTACATATCGGATTAATCGATTATTATACCTTTGATTTTAGAAAACTGCCTTGTTGAAACATTTTAATCGATTACCTATGGATAGTAATCGATTACATGCTTGTATATGTATTTAAAGAGCTGCTGGGATAATCGATTACTAATATACTGTAATCGATTACATAGGCTTATATGAAAATAGCCTCTCCCTACTTTAATCGATTACCATAGATGGTAACCGATTACAAGTTGTGTTTAAACTCTAAGGTTTGTACTAGATAATCGATTACCTCGATTAGTAATCGATTACACAGTGTAATTAAAAAGGCTATGGCTCCTGCTTTAATCGATTACCATTTTTAATAATCGATTACTCTATTTCTATGACTGATATGTTTTCCTAGTCTAATCGATTACCAAGGTTAGTAATCGATTACATAGTGTATTTTGAAAAAATGAATCTCCTGTCTAAATCGATTACAAGACGGAATAATCGATTATTTGTCCCGTTGTAGAAATTCCAGAAAAGCTTATGAACATTTTAATCGATCACATTCTTGGATTAATAAATTAGATAAGCAAAATAATCGATTATTAGGCGCGTATTAATCGATTAAAGCTGTTATGTTTTTCTGTTATAAATAGGAAATCACTTTGCTTGATTTTGTAAGATTGCATACTGATACCTATCGAGCGAAAACAGTTCTAAAAGTCTTTCTCAGTGTTTTCAAAGTATTTTTACATGCTTGCTCTATTTCTACATTGATCATGAGATTGTGAGTCAATCTTGAGCAAGATTTCATTCAAGATTAAGGGAAGCTGATTTAATTTGTTAATTCAACCTATGTTAATCCATCATTTGAATTGTTAATCATTGGATCATCAGGTTGTTTCTCTCCTTAATCTTTCTATAATTTTCATTTTGATTTTGGATGTAATTTTTTGTCTATTGTAATTGGGATTCTTGCTTATAAATTAGAGATAGGGTTTTTCTAGGGGTTGTGCTGAGTAGTGTTCTCAGTGGGTTTGTCTCTAAGAATCTAATAGTGTTTTAGATTTTTGTACTTTATCTAGAGTTGACAAAGGGGGACTTTGTAATTACTTGTAAGAACAAAAAATTGCAATAGTGGAACTCCATTCTAGTGTTGGTGGAAGAAAATTGGATGTAGCTTCATAGTGTTTGAAGTGAACCAGTATAAATCTTTTGTGTGTTGATTCTTATCTCTATCTTGATCATATTCTGTCAATCTTGATTATATGGATTTGTTTATCAATTAAAATTTTGAGCTATTGGATACCTTGGGCTGAGCATTTGATTGAATAAGGTTTCTTGATTTCAAAAGTGATAAAGATCCTAAAGGAAACTCTGATTTTGTCTAAGAAATTTTTTAATTTACCAAGCCTAACCATTTCACCCCCCCTCTTGGTTAAGTGTGAAGTGTTCCTATATTCTACAATTGGTATCAAGAGCTGGGTCTTGAAAGTTACTCAAGATGACTACTTTTTTTCAAAAATGAATACTTCACAAATAACTTTCTAGGAAGATGCTTCTTTAAACATACATCCTTTGTTTGAAGGGGAGAATTTCAGTTTTTAGAAAAATAGGATGAAGATCTTTATTCAATCTAATGACCCAGGTGCTTGGAATGCAATAGAAAAAGGTCCTAGGGCACCCATCAAAATGGTTGATAATAACATGATTCCTAAAGAGTTGGATGAGATGAATGATGAAGAAAAAAGGATTGCTCAATATGATTTTAAGGCCAAGAATATGATAACTTCTGCTCTTTCTTCTGATGAATTCTTTATAACAGTTAGATGTACCAGTGCCAAGGAGATGTGGGAGATGCTAGAGATCACTCATGAAGGAACTGAAGAAGTGAGGAGATCAAGAAAGCACTCTTTGATACATGAATATGAGATGTTCAAAATGAATCAAAATGAATGTATTTCTCAACTCCAAACAAGATTCACACACATGGTGAACCATCTTTTGGGACTTGGAAAGACTTTTGATGTTGACGAATTAAACATCAAAATCTTAAAGTGTCTCACTAGAGCATGACAACCAAAAGTGACAGCTATCAAAGAATCCAAAGATCTTTCACAAATGACCATGGCCGCTCTCTTTGGTATGTTACTTGAGTATGAATTAGAATTATCTCAACTAACCTTTGGTGAAGATGCAGATAGAAAAGGCAAAGGAATTGCACTAAAGGCTGCAGCACCTAAGGTGGAAAAAGAAGAAAACTCAAGTGATGAGGAAGATGAAGAAAACATGAACTTACTTGTGAAAAAGTTCAACAAGTTTCTAAAGAAGAATAAGGGCAAAAGATTCTTAAGAAATAACAAGAGCAACACCAACAACAACAGTAGCAACATCAAGAAGGTTGACAATAACTTCACATGCTTTAAATGTGGGAAACCTGGCCACATAAAGTCAGAATGTTCAATCTACTTGAAGAAACAACAAAGTGAAAGCAAAGGCAAGAGAGAAGCAAATCTAAGAAGAGCCTATATTGCTTGGGAATACAATAATTCTACAAAATCCTTCACTGAATTAGAAGAGGCTAACATGTGCCTTACTTCAACTGTCAATGAAGAGAATGATGATCTCTTAGAAGAAGAAGATGAGGTAACCTCTGAACTTGATCAAGCTATTTTTGCTTTTCAAGAGATGCATAAAGAGGCTAAAAAGCTTGCTAAATCCAACAATAAGCTTAAGAAAAATATTGAAAATCATCTTGCAAAAATAATGGAATTACAAACTGAAGTTTCTAACTTGAAGGAAGAAAATGAAAAACTTACTTCAAGCTGTAAATCAAGTGGTTGTATTTGTGCCTCTTCCTCTACAACTATTGACAAATATGAAATGCTGCAAAAAGTTTTTGATGAGTATAGATTTAATCAAGAAGAGAAATATATGCAGATTGTTTCAAAGAACAATGAGTTGATTGATATCTTGGAAAAACTTAACAAAGGAAAATGTGATTTAAATGATATGTTGAGTGCTCAAAAACAGTTTGGTGACACTTCTGGATTGGGGTACAAAAAGAGTTTTAAAAATGTTCAAAAGACAACATTTTTGCTTACAAAACAGAAGAAGAAGAAGAAACCAAGATTCAATCAAAATAGGTTCTTTAGAAATTCATATAAAGCTGTTATTTGTCACTATTATATGGAGAGAGGACACACATCTTACCAATGCTTTGCAAGAAGATTCTATGTACCAAATGGTGAGTGTATTTGGGTAGAAAAGAAAAAGCAAGCAACTAACCCCTTTGGACCCAACCTCAATTGGGTACCTCTTCCTATGAAGTGATTTGTTCCTTTTGTAGGTATGTCTTAGAGCAAGCTGTAACCACCTCTACTATTTTGTATTTATTTTATTTGCAGCGGAATTTTTCCGAAAAAAAATAGAAAGAACGAAAAGTTCTAAAAGAGTCTTTGTTAATTAAAAACAAGTTTAGAAATAAGAGTTCATCTGAAAGTTCCACAATAATCAAATGAGTTGGTAAATGATAAGAAAGATTATGATTTTTGCAAAACAGATA
>PYAF01001894.1:10277-25620 GCA_007407185.1 Glycine tomentella
AGTTAACAGCATTTGTAAGCATACCCTAAGGTTCCTTCAGATCTGACAAATTTTGGGACCCCTTGCAAAACCAGGCTGAGTTTGGACACGGACCTTCACAGCCTCAAATGGGCAAACAGCAACATCAGCAATAACCTCAGCAGATGCTGAACCAGCAAGATAGATCAAGGTCTTGTACTTGCTTGCGTACTCTGGGCCAACAATATCAGAATAGTACTTCTTAAAGAACTCGTAAAATCCAAATTTGCAATCACCCTGAGCACTATAACCAAGCAAGGTAGGCACCCAGCCACGGAAAAAGCCCCTAAATCCCTGCTCCTTAAGCAAAACTCCAAAACCAGACGAGATGCTCTTGTACTTAGTAGGGTCAATCTAAAATCAATAACCAATTCAAACACAAATCCTAGTAACAACCAAGTAAACAATCCCAATTCCTACGCCATGTATTAACATTAGGATTTGACTCCTCTAAAGTACCTTAACATTACAACACAAATCACAACTAATCATTACAGGTTCAGCACTTCAATACGACTCTAATGTAACAATGTGTCAAATGAAGAAGTTGTGCTTGAAAGAAAAGGAACATTGGACAAGTTGAAGTTGGACAACTAATTAACAAACAATGTACATTAAATAAGCTACACCAACACTGGAAAATAAGCTACCCAAACAGAAAAATAACCTCAAAAGAAGAAGAACACAAATGCATAAGCGCCGTCACAGTTGTACCTTGTCAGAGTCGTCGGAAGCCGCGACCTACACGAACGGAAATGGAAGCGCCGTCACAGTGAAGGTGCCGACAATGACACTTGGGATGAGGTCGCGAGGTTAAGGAGTAGCTTGGGATGAGGTCGCGAGTGTAAAAGCTTAGGTTAGGGATTAGGGAAACGCGAGTGTCAAAGCTGAGGTTAGGGATGAGGGAAAAGAGAAGCGCGCGACAATGGTGATATTTGATTTGGGGGACTGCTATTTTAACAACGACAACATCGGTTTTCATCAAAAACCGATGTTAACTGTTTCACGTTAACATCGGTTTTATTAAAAAAAACTTAAAAATCGATGTTAAATTGTTCATGTTAACATCGGTTTCCCTAAAAAATTTAAAAACCGATGTTAAATTGTTCACGTTAACATCGGTTTCCTTAAAAAACTTAAAAACCGATGTTAACTGGTTCAATATAACATCGGTTTTGTTTAAAATACTTAAAAACCGATGTTATATTGAACCAGTTAACATCGGTTTTTAAGTATTTTTAACAAAACCGATGTTATATTCATCCTTTATTTACGATTTTGCCACCGCGTTTTCGTTAACATCGGTTTTATGGAAAATCGATGTTAACATGGCGATGTTAAAAGCTATTTTTTTAGTAGTGTGAACTGTTTATGTCAAAAATAATTCAACTGAACTGAAACATGATTAAATTGACAATTATTATACATAAATCTTCAAAATTATATAATACGTTAAGTAATAAATAACAAATAATACTTAAAGAAATCTTAAATTGATATATAAAAAAATTACATATATAGAGAGACAAAAATTAATAACAAAATACTATAGAGTAAAGAAAGGATAGTTATTACGTCACTCCTTACTATAAAGTCTCACAATCAACAATTAAAGCTAAGAAAGGGGCAAGTCATCTCAAAATTATATCTTGAATTCATATTTAATTGAATTGTGGAAGTGTAATGATACTTAGATAAAAAAAAATATAGTTGAAGAGAAATGATCATATCACCCTTCCCTTAAACAGAAATTACAAAAATGCCCTTGAGATGAAAATTACATAAATATCCCTGGATATTTTGGTTAGATATTTTAAGGAGGAAATTACAAAAATATCCTTGGATATTTTGGAAAATTACAATCATGCCCCTAAGGTGACAAATTATCATAATACCCTTGAAGCTAAAATTGCCTAGACACCCTTAGAGATTTTGTGAAAATTTGATGAAATTACAGAACACTCTTAAATGACAGAATACCAAAATACTTTGTGACAGAAAACCCTAGAATAGAATTTCTAAGAATTTTATAAGGTAATAACTTTGAAATTTTATTAAAAAAAATAGGGGAAAATGATAAATAAAATCTATGGGATTTTCTTTTAATTGTAGGATGAATAGACTTATTTAATAAAATGGTTTAGTAATTTTGAAAAGTACTATAGACCAATCAGAATTAAGATAAAAACAGTCTTGTAAGAAAAGTCTAAATAGCACTTTGTATAGATTAATAGTGAGCAAATTTTTATTGAAATTGAAGTCAGTTTCTGAAAAACTCTAGAATGATATTATTCAATATTATCTTTAGGAAGAAGAGTTCAAATCAAACTTGACTTCCTACTAGAAAATGCCATGTATGAAGCCATATTGGGATTAGAATTTTCTTCATCATCAAAAATGACATGTGTACATAAAATAGTATAAAAGGAAGTAAAATTTGTCTTCCTTTCCCTTTGGCTTTGGTAATCACGTAAATTAGGTAGAAAATGAGAGAAGTTTCATGAACATGTCAAGAAAAAGGACACTTGAAAGAAAGGTGTCATGCCGTAAATGATATGGATACAAAGTAACATGAAAATGAAGCAAAGATTTTCTCCCTTCCTCTAGTGAAACATGGAGAAGATAGGAGAAACTTTATGAATGGGACAAGTGGTGGGACACTTGTAAAGGTCATGTCAAGTAAGTGGGACACTTGTAAAGACAAGCTTTATGATGAAGACAAGTGTTAGGACACTTGTAAGGTATATGATGAACTTAGAAGATTTTTCTTATAAAGTAAAGGAATCATAATGAACTTAGTTAGAATCTAAAGGAATGAGAAGTAATTAAGTTAGGATGGAACTAAATGAAGGTAATTAAGTTAGGAAGCGCAAAAATGTCCTTGAATATTATATCATTTTCTAAACACTATATAAAGGGAGGGGGACCTTAAGTGCAAGCCATTTTTCAAGACCTTCCCCCTATATATTTCACGTGAAGCTCTCTCCCTCATACCACCTTCATTTCACTTTCATCCTTCCCTTTAAAGCTTAAATCAAGTAAGAAAGAAATCCCACCACCTTGAAGAAATCGCATGTAAGGCAAGCAACCTTAGGAAGAGTTTGACAAGCTTAGTAGAAGGATATCAAAGCTTCATTTCTTAGAGGATTTCCCAAGGAAGGCAGCCATTATTCCATTCCATTTTCAAAAACCAAACTCATTTGAGGTAGGCTAGACTTCAATCTCTAGTTAAACATTTGTTTGGTTTAACATATTTGCTTAATTAGGCAGATTTATGATTATTGTTTAGGTTGGAATTTCATGTTATTTGAAGGTCATTTATGATGTGAAAGTGTTGATTTAGATCATAGGATAGGTGATGATTTATATGTTGAAATATTGGTGATATTTGGAATCACACTTGATGATTTTGGAAGTGATTTGATGACCTTGGGGTTGTATATTCATATTTTCATTAAGGGAATGTTTATTAATTTTGAGAAGTAGTTGTTGAATGGTATGTAGTTAAATGGTTCAAATGCTTGAGTGATTAAATTTGTGGATGAAGTAGTAAGGTGGTAGGTGAAAGGAGATTAAGATGCATGCTAGGTTTTAATTTTTTCTTGTGAATGTTTAAGGGAATTAGAAATTATTTGAAGGATATATTGTGGTTTATTAGTTAGATTACTAACATGATTTTTCTGTAACCTGAGGATAATCAATTATCATGCCTATGTTGGTATGATTTTTACTTGAATAAGGTATGATTGTTTAAACCATACTTTTGGATACGTATGATATAAATTTTTCCATGAGGTTGTGTGTATTTGCCCATGGATTTGATGTGATGATATGTTGATTCGTGTTTCCAAATCCAGTACGAGATTTTGTGAAACAGAATCTGATACTACATACAGTACTACGATAAGTAGTGACCAGGTGCACGTATATGGCATAAATCATGCATGTTTACGTAAGACGATCGCAGCGTCTACATCCAGTACGAGGTGTAGCTACATACAGTACGAATATGTAGAGGCCATGTGCACCTTGGGAGAACTTCATTTCATGCATTCATATAGCTGCATAATTCTTGTGCGAATTTATTTGCTTATATTGAGAATTTACTAACGTACTAATGTGTTTGATGGTTTAGATTTTGCCTATTGAGAAATTTTATTTCTCACTAGATTTGTTTCCTTTTTTTTAGATGGCAACAGTGGTCAATTTCCTTGATGACCTGGGTCGATGATGGTGTAGAAATGAAGACATGAAGTAGACTTTTGTTTGGAAAAGCTTGTACTTGTTTAATATTGACTTTTGTAATAAGGACTATGGCTACTTATAATATATGTATCAGTTTAAAAACTTCTATAATCTATATGTTTTAGAATTTATACTAGTATACACTTCAGTAAAAATTATTATTATCTAACGATTTGTTAAAAATTTAATTATAATAAAAATACAATATCTAGAATAATTTTAGGTCGTTACAGTCATTGGACGTTAGACCTTTATTTGGTTATAAAAAATAATATTGGTTGAGAAAACAAAATAGTTCAAATCAATAATTATATTTTTTGGTGGTAATAATGGTTCAAATCAATAAATCACTACTTTTTGCCAATTTTATACCAACTTGGCTAGTCTTTCAATTCAATTTTGCTAGCAAAACATTGATTTATCGTTTTTCTAATTGAACAAGTCAATTCAATCTCTATTAATGATATAAAGATCCCCATTTTATTTACGTTATCAAATCAAATATATACATATGAAAAGAATAGGCATATGAAATTTCCTTTTTGCCCTTTTCAGTTGACTTGACACTTGGCAAAAATAGGGGTAAAATGATAATTGGACATCAAAATCGCTAATTACACCCCTTTTTGATAAGTAAATTAATATTTTCTTTTAAGTCTTAAATACTCATTATATCATTTCTTTCATCCCTTTCACACATTATCTTTTTAACATGTAACCAGTGGTATTATCTGTATACGTGGGGTATCGTACTAGCCAGTTAAAAAAATACAAAATCTCAATATTATTTTAATTTTTTATTTCAAAAAGATTCCAAACTACTGGTGATGTAGTAATTCCTCTCTTATTTACTTAACAACTATTTAGAAAGTGCATTGATTTTCTTTCATTTTATTTAGAAAAGTTGCACAGACGTAACAAGAAATGGAGTCTTAAGTTGATCCATTGTTTAAGACCTTATTTCAACTGATGTGTATTATCACAAGAAGAAAAACTTATTATTGAACTCCACTTATTTCTTTCTCTTATTAGTTTACTTGACAATTGTCTAGAGTACAGTAGTCTCCTTTCATTTAATGTTATGATTTTCACAATTTTCTGCTTTGGACCCTTCATATTTCTCAATGTTGTTGATTCTCATCTCAATTAGCTGAGTCTAATTATTGGCAGGTTTGCATAGACGTGACAAAAGATAAAACCTTAAGTGGATCAATTGCTTATGACCTAATTTCAACAAAGGTATATTATCACAAGAAGAAAAAAATATTATTGGATTTCACTTCTTTCTTTCTCTTATTTTTGCTTAAGACTCATTTTGTTACTAATAAACTATGCTAGATGTTGAAGTTTTTTAAATATCTTTCCATTCTAGATGACATGTTGTCTTAACTACCTTTTAAAAAGTTATGTATGTTCAAATATCTTCTTTATCATCTTCTTTCTTTTTTCAAATCTGAAATGTTCTTCTTCTCTGATGTTCTATGTTTTCTCACCATTTTTCTCTCTTCTCTTACCTTCTTCATTCACTCAATTTATTTTCTCTTTTCTAAAAATAAACCAGTGAACTATCTTTTTATTTCTCCATTAACAATTCAACATCGCAACTCTCACTATAGATTCCTTTGTCAGCTATTATGACTACAACTTCTTCATTATATGTTCATGATTTATAGTGACCTGTAGTAAAAAAGGTGAACAATTTTCTTATTTCCTATTTTCTTGGTTGATTTTGTTTTGGCCTAATTGCTTTCTTTGTTTTTTTTTCTCCTTCATCAAAATTTCTCTAATATTGTGAATATGAACTAAATTAAAGTTTATTTGATATGGTCTATTGGTTAAGATATTTTATGGAAAAAATACTAAAAGAGTCTTTATAAGAATAGACGACAATTGGAGAATTTTTAAAATATTTATTGATTTTGTTCTAGACTGATTTATTGGTTGCAAATTATGTGTTTGGTCTAATGTCAAAATGACATTTTTGGGTATGTTTCTTTATTTCTCAATTTACTATTTAATTTATGACACTTTTGAGACGATTTTTCATATGTGAACTTTTCAGTTAATTCTGTCGATTTGGTATTATCTTATCAGATAGGATTTTTTCACATACAATATTTGGTTGTTGTTACTTATCTTTTGTTAATATTATTCCTATTTATAACCAATAGTTCAATTATATTTATTTAGAAAAGTAAGTAAATGGAAACTGATGTTTATTGTAGAAATTTAGGTGAACGGGTAAAGGATTAATGGAATATTTAATTATTAAATTCGATACATGACCTTTATCAAAGTGAGCATTAACACAAATAGAAGTAAAGAAAATATGCAGGACAAAAATTACTTGGGTAAATTGAAAGAGAAGAGATAAACAAGTAAAAAATTTACTAACTAATTTTCCTTGGCCCAAAATAAAATGTTCATTTATCTTATTAATTCAAATATTCAAACTTCTCAACAACCCAATATCTTAACTATCAAAGGATAGAAGATATAACAAATATCACAACAGAAAGATATAACAAATATGATAACTGCACTTCTAAGGTAACCAAAGATTCCAGCCAAAGATAGTGGGCTTCAACCACCACTCCACCAGAGTTCACAGGTCAGTATCCTATAAATAGAGTATCCTTCATGGAGAAAGAGACACACACATTCTGACTCTCTCTTTTCCATTCACACTGCACGTCACTCGTGTTGTGTATTCCTGTAGTGATCTTCTTCCTTGAGGTGCTTCAACACCATAAGCATCTTGAGAGAGAGAGCCTAACCCCATATTAATTGCCAACAATCCTTGTTGGATATTTCTGTTCACCACGAGCAAAATACTAGCAAAGCATTAATTTTGCATAAAGTTTTTCAGTTATTTTTTTTTAATTTAAATTCATAACTGAAAATATTTTGTCTAACAACAAATGATGTTATTTTAAAGTCATACCTTCTTTTTTTTTTTTATCAAAGTTATGTCACCAACAAATTCAGCCACCTATGCAAGTTATATATATACCAAATTCATTTTCAACTAATTATGACGTATATGACAGGTTTATTGATTTCATTGTACACAAATTCTCTTATGTTATGACCATACTAAACTACTTATAAAAATAATTTTATATTATTCCAATATATATTTTCTTATCAATGACTTTCTTTACTTTTGCAATTCATCATCATAATTTCCAATCATTTCCACATTTTCCTATCACAATATAAAAAATCATATATATAATTTTAATTTACATTATATGTGTATTAAATATACATTTTCCTATGCATCAGTCATAATATAAGAGAATTTGTGTACAATGAAATCTATAAATTTGTTATGTACGTCATAATTGAAAATAAATTTGGTATATATACAACTTGTATAGGTGGTTGAATTTGTTGGTCGCATAACTTCAAAATGATATCATTTGTTGCTAGACAAAAAAATTTCAGTTATGGACTTAAATTAAATAAAACAACTGAAAAACTTTATACAAAATGACATCTATTTTGGCCTGCATCTTTTCTGATACACCATATATGAACAGTGCACTTCCAAAATACCCTTCGCGATATGAAGGTTATAGATTATGTAACCTTTATAGGATTGGCGAATCCGTAATCTGTTATGAGTTTTTTTTTACAGATTGCACAATCCATAAGTGTTTCTTTTTACAGATTGGTCAAATCTGTTGGTCCAATTAGTAAGGCTTTTTTTAAGTGAAAATATATTTTACGAAATAATTTAAAATAATGGCCCAAGCAGACTCGAACCCGAGACCTTCGCATCATTAATGCAACATTCCAACTAACTGAGCTAATAGACCAATTTTGTTAAAAAATAATTAATGTTGATACATATAACACTAAATTTTTAATGTATATTTAATACACATAATTTTTTATTATATTTTTATTTGAAACTATAATTTTTATGATTTTATACATATAAATATGTTAAATTCAACATATTTGTATGAGTAACTATTATTTTGGAATTGTAAATAATTAAAGAATAGTAGATATTTAAAAAATGTGTTCTGATGATTGGACATACAAAAGTAAAGAAAGTCATTGATAAGAAAATATATATTGAAAAGATAATATAAAATTATTTGTATAAGTAGTTTAGTATGGTCATAACATAAAGTTGAACAACCTAAGTAAAAAAATCTGTGATAGGCAAATATGAAAATGACTGAAAAGCTTATTTGGACAATATAATTAACATATAATATAAGACACTAGAATAATTTTTGCAAAATTTTTTTATTAACATTTTCAATCATTATTAACTTAAATCTATATTATTTATTAGACTTTATTATTAAACTCTAACAACACACACTCTTCACAACCCGTGCGTACGCACTAGTATTTATAAAATCTCTTGCGCTCTTTATACTGATCTTATTAGGATGAATAAAATTAAAATAAATTATTAAGAAAACATAGAATAATCAGATTAAATAAATATCATTCAATCCTTTTTAAAATAATTTTCAAGATAATAATTAAAAAAAATACATATCTCAATGCCCAAACACTCCTCATTATGTAAAGATAATGGAAAAATATTATGCGCAATCTTATCTTATCCATTCATATGAAAAAAATTATTTCCGAATTTGAACTTATGACCAACAAGTCACCAAGACACAATTTTATCGTTGTGTCAGAACTCGCTCTCAAGATAATAAAATTTAAGAATAAATAAAAATAAAACTTAAAGATTAATATATGTAAAAAAATTAACGTATGTTGATTATTATTTGTTTTAAAAAATCTAAATATGTAACTACAGAAAATTTTAAAAATTAAAATTTGACAGTTTGAAAAATATAAGAAAAAATCAGGAAAGAAAAACATGAAGTAGAAGAAGGGAAAGTAGAAAAGCAAAACAAGTTACAACAATAATTTACCAGAAATAAAAATGAAAATCTATGAAAAATGCGATATAACTTTTATATTTATATTATTATAGATTATGGATGGACTATTATACATTACTTAGATTCTAAATACCTCCAATTTTGAAATATAGTCGCCAGTGAAGCGTGGCCACAATGAATTCCCCTACTTCAACACTGGTGGGTCAAACGGGTCTTTGAAATTGGCCTTCTCACTGAGATCTTGGAATTCATCCACAAGATTTTGAAGCCTTGCAACAAACTCTATTAAAAGGGAAGCAAATGTTGCCAAAGACAGAGAGCTTGCACTTTCATATACTTTGGAATCTTGCTCAAGTAACATGTTATCTCCATAAAATGAGAGACGTGGCCATGATATTTTGTTGGACAAGCAGCTTTGAGAAATGTGCAATTCAGGAACTGAAGGCTCTATGTTTATGTTAAGTCTTGAATCAACTCCTGTTTCACTGAGGGAAGAGATCAGTGAGTGTTTGTGTTCATGAGGGTCTTTGAGATCAATCAACAAATTGTCATGATTTTCGACTTCTTTAGGCTTTTTTGCAGCCTGCCAGCTCTCTGAATTTACTAGGAGGAATGATTGTTGGTCAATCTTCATCTGCAATTGCTCAGCTGCTTCATGTACTTTCAAAAGTATGTCTACATTGCTTAGCTTTTCCATATTTTCCACTTTGCTTCCAAGTTGGCGTAATACTTTAGCTCCTTCAGTGCCAACCTTCTGAAGTTCAATGCTGAAAACCAGCCTCTTTTCTGGGGGTGCCTGTACAGAGAGAAAATTTGAATACCAAGTTATCAACAATGCATTGTAACAGCAAGATACGACTAAAAGCCTATAAATAAAACAAAGGAAAATTTTCTGAATCATTGTTCTTCTCAGATTTCACAATTTCAAGGTGAGCAAGAAGGCCTCAACATGGTCTAAAATAACATCATGTTTTCCTCAATGTAGATAGGAGAACCACAAGTTTATTGATTGTAGATAAGGTGTAAAACAGCAAAAATATCCTGCCTTCTCAAACTAATTGATAAATGACGCATCATAAAAAATAATTTGAATTTGTAACTTAATTTTATTCAGTCAGCATGGGTTAATTTTACTGCAATGAAATAATTTAGACAAAAAAGAACAAATTATAACAGGGTTCGTTTATCTTAAATATGGGGGGGAAAAAAAAGAAAAAGAACTGAATAATTACATCTTAGTAGTAGCATAGACTAGTAGCTGGTGCTATTCATGGACTTTAAAAAAGAGTCTTGAGAGAAAGTACAAAATACTAAAAATCTGGCATTTGGGAAGATGTTTTAATGTTTTAAGAGAATGCCACTCTCAAGCCATCAAACAGGAAATAGTACATTTTCCCATCCTCTTAAGGTAGACTTTATGAAAGAACGATTAAAAATAAAAAAGAACCACAAATCAGGTATATGAAGCAGGATAAACTTACAGTGTGCAGAGCCAATTATAAACCAGAAGTTCCCCAAACGAAAAAAACAGAAAGAAAGAAAAGGTAACAAAGAACACTAACAAAAATTACAATACAGCTAACATCTAGCACAGATCATGGACAGAAAGGTTCCTTTTACCTGTATTTCTGAAAGTATGCATCCATGCATTGCCATGACCATGAAAGCACAATGCCTCAAAGCTCCACTGACTTTAACATAGCTTCTCCAAGGATAATTGAATGTCTTGTATGGACTATGAGGTGGCTCCCATAATGCAAAATCTACCTGTGAGGGTAAGATAAATATCATAAAATGTAGCCACTAGTTATGGCATTTAGGTTACTGAAGATGGGAGAGATGACAACTACAAAATATCAATACCAAAGACTCTTCTTGACTTGACGATTGAACTGCTGCCCGATAGCCACGGTAAAGTGGATCATCCGAGGCTTGATAAACAAGAATTTTTGAAGGGACCCTCTCATATGCAACACATTGCAGGTAGCCATTAACACAGCCTAAACAAAGTTACAAAGAAACCAACTCAGGTTGACAACAGCACAAAATTAAGTACAGCAACCAGGCATAAAAAGCACCAACAAATCTTTGCAAGGATTCAGAACATATGGGGAAATTCAAGCAAACCTTCTAAAGATGCAGCAACTTCATTGAAATTTTTCACCACCAATTTATGCAGATCCTCCCCAGACCAGATGGGGTATATGAAAATATTTACAAACAAGCATATGCCAGCACCAATTGCAATAAGAATTAATCTGTAAAAGGCTGTGGAGAAAAATTCCCTGCTAGTTCTCCCAGATACCAATACAATACAAAATGTCAACAAAAACACACGAAAACCATATTCATATGTCTTCATTGCAGGCAGTAGCTTCACATAGCTTGCACAAAATCCTGCACACCACAAAAGCAGAATCATCAATCCCTAAATTTTTGTTTTATGAACATATATTATTTGGCCATAAAAAATTACATTATCTTTTATACCAGCTAATGATGACTTAATTATTAGTTAATAATTCACATAGATTGGCTAATGAATTAGGAGGCATTTGGAAGTGTTTTTACGGAGCTTTTTTGGGCTCATGAAAATCACTTATAACCTTCAAATAAGCTCTATCTTATTTATACAAGTTTCAGAGATAAGCTCAACAAAATAAGCTCTTTTTAGCTTATCGTTCTGTCAAGCTTAGTAAGAAGATTTTCTAGTTTATCACTAACATATTACTATTTGGTTAACCAATCTAAATACACCATTGCTAACTTAGAAATTGGTCTGAAAATCAGTTTCCTAGAAGTTATAAATATTTTAAAATTAAAAAAATGGTATAATCATATAAATATAAACTAAAAAACATATTTTCTCCATTTTGAAATAATTATAGATAAATGTTAGCAACACACACTATTACTTGATGAATTTCATACAACTTTTAATAATAATAATAATAAAAAAAAAAAGAGCTGGCCAGCTTTCTAGTGGAACTCAATAAATTCACCTATTAATAAAGAGCTTGATGAAAAGTGTGCATGAAAGAATGTATATCATATAAGATTTCACTGAAGGATTAAGAAAAATCAATGAATACTATCAGTTTCAAAGAAAACATTACTGAAGTAGTTGTCCATTGAACTATATTAACCTCTTAGTCACTCTATTAACACTTTTAAATAACACTTGTTATTTAAAAGATGCTATTAATGATGTTTTGGTGCCAAGCTATACACTTGTTGGCAAGTTAAAGACAGCAGCAGCCTAAACTTATAGTAAGTTTAACAATTTGTAGAACTAATTTGTATAAAGAGACTCGCAGGAACCAAAAAAAAAGCAATATCTTGTTATCTACAAAGAGGAATGCTATGGTATAACACGCTCATAAATGTGCTCTTTCCAACTCACTGTCTAATATGAGTAGAAATTCAAGTGGGTTGCATTAAATACTACTAAAGGATTCTAAGAACATCTTTAATGATAGATGCCAAATTGAGATCTTAGATCACTTTTTGGTGGATCCTATAATGTCAAGTAAGATTGAAGATCTCTCTTATTTTTTCTTTAATAGTAGATCTCATTTTGAGATCTTAGGAAGAAAGGAAAAAAAATTATTCTTTTTTGAACACTATGCAGACCTTAAGAATTCTTCTACAAAAACTCATTCTACATGTTGGAGATCTATACACTTCTTTTATTGGGAAATCTAGTGAAGACTAGATCTTAAAGTCAAGATCCTTACTTAAGATCTGCACTAAAATTGCTTTAACCCACCAAATGTGTTGGAAAACAATGTGTAATAGAGCATTTCAGTGCAAAGAAAAGTACGTTTACTAGAAAGAACATTTAAACATACTTAAACTGAAAAAAAAAAAAAAAATATATATATATATATATATATATATATATATATTCCACCTGCAATAAATATGCATAGTACGATAATAAGTTCCTCGAACTTTCCAGACAAAACGGCCAACTCAGCAATTCCCAAGGCAAGCCCTCCAGCGGAAATTGTTCCCAAAGAACGATTGAACCCTTTGTTCAAAGTCGCCCCTACAAAATAAAATTGCCAAAAACATTAAAAAAATTAAAATAAAATTTCATTAAAATGTATTGTTTTTACTAAAAACATCAAAATATTAATTAAAAAAATTCTTAAACTAGTGTATATTATTTTTATACTCTAAATATCTAATTTAATTACACCTATGATAAGTTTTTTTTTTAAAAGATAGGAATTCAAAACAATGTTAGACCTATAATAAATCATGTATCATGTTCAATAAACTGAGCTAGATTTCTTCACCTACCTATGATAAGTTTGTTGCATTTAAACTTAATATACATCAAAATAAGATTAATGAAGTGAAAATAGAAAAAAGAAAGTTTTTTGTAGTGTAAAATTTTACACTATTTTTTTCAAATTTTAATGAATTTTAAAATAATTATTATAAAAAAATATTATATATACCAATATAGTGCATTTCAATTAAATTAAAAGTAAAAATTAGATTATTAATAATTTAATAATATTAATTAGCATATACTGTAAGTGTAAAAGCAATTAAAAATAATATTTAATTTGACTTTAAAGATATTTATCAACAAAATTTATCATTCACGGTAATATTAATTGAATAAGATTGTAAAATTTTAGTGCATATCTTATTTTTTTCAATTAATATCAGATATCAGAGTCAACTATAGTAAATTTGTGAACTTTTACTAATAATTACCTTGATTTTTAAAGTGTAAATTATATTATACTATATATTGACAAATTTATAGAAATAAAATTATTAAACAATTATCAAAAAAAAAAAAAAAAGCCTAGTATAAGCACGTGAGAATCCGATTTCAATCCCAGCAAAATTCCCTTGACCCAAGATTAGTCTTCACCCAGTGACCTAATGAATTGAGAGGCACAGTCGGGGACAAAAAAGGAAAACTTGTTGTTGAAGAAAAGTAGAAGTAAAGAAAAGAGGAAGAAGGCGAGTTGGAGAGAAATCTCTATTCTCTAAGTACTGTTTGAGAATAATAATATACCTACCTACGCTGAATTCGAAAACGACAACGACGGTGAGAATGGCCCAGATGGAGTACTTGCTGAGCTGCTCCTCCTTGATGTAAATGAACAGCGAAACCAACGCCAGCGACAGTCCCGCCTTCGCCGCGAACACCACCTTCCGCGGATCCGACCGCGCCATCTCCCGCAGCTCGCGGAAGAACCTCCCCACGCCCTCGCCGAACCGCGCCAAGCGATCTGAAAGGGCGTGGGGAGTAACGGCCGCGGCGGTGGCGGTGGTGGTGGTGTTGCCGTTTAGCCTCAGGTCCGATAAGTCCTTCCGCGAGAGGAGCCTCTCCTTGCTCCTCTCCGCGAATATTTGCCTCAGCGACACGCTTCTTGTTGCTGCCGCTGCCATCGCGATGATTCTTCCTTCTTGTTTTTCTTCTTCTTCGATCTTACGACGACATCGTTTTGTGGATGCTGCGTTTGATTGAGAGCGCGCGCGTTTTGGAGGCGCGTCGTTTTATGTGGCGATTTGGTTGGGGAGTGTAAGTGGGGAGAGCCAGGGAGAAAGGAAAGTGGACGCTTTTTGCGGTGGGGTAAGCGTGATGGATATCATCAGGGGCGGTCTAATTTCATCCTATATCACCTAATAAAATTATATGAAATTTTGTGCTTAAAAAAAATATTTAATAAAAATAAGATTAAATAATCTCATCTTTAATATCAATAGAATTTAAATAAGTATTTTCTATTTTGAATTTTATTATTAATGCTAAGATTATTACATTTAATGTATTCTTTTTAATTTATCTTTTATATCATTTTCATCATATCATCTATATATAAAATTAAAATTTTATAATTTTTAATTAAATTTTAATAATTAAAATATACTAAAATACATAATTATATATAAAAAAATTATAAAATCTTAATAATTATAAAAGTCTATATTCTTTATTCACTTTAGGTAAATAGTTTTCATTTATTTTAATTTTAGAAAAATGAATTTTTATTTCTTTATTTATTAAAATATATAAAACTTAACTTTAGATAAATAGTTCTCAGTTTACACTTGACTTTACAATTCGATTGTTGTTATTATTTATATCTAAAATGAGATTTATTTACCTAAAGTTTATTTTTTTATATTTCAATCAATTTAAAAATAAAATTCATTTT
>PYAF01001895.1:0-44162 GCA_007407185.1 Glycine tomentella
CCCCCGCCCGACCCCCGAACCCGAAACCTGAACCCGAACCCCCAAGCTCCAAACCCGAAACCCCAAGCCCCAAACCCTAAACCGCTAAACCCCTAAACTGAACCCTGAACCCCAAACCCCATGGGTTGTGATCATGGGATGAAAGACTAAAAAAATACCAATATAAAAACAGGAACACGTATACAAAAAGAATTGTAAAGCTTGAAAATAGTAGAAGTCCTACACAGATGGAATCGCAAACCTAGAAGGTGCACTGCAACTTGGCAAATGGTAGAAAAGCTTCAATGATTAAACATACCAAAACGACCTATCTATGTATTGATGTTGCATTCTCTCAAATACACATGATCATAGTCAACATACTTTGTCCAGTAAATTTGGAACTTGGGAATACTTATCTCAAGCCACGGTTTCATGTTCCCATTATAGTGTATAATAGCAGACTGCTCGATATCTCTTTGGTTGACATTGGGGTTGTAGCCAAGACCTAAGATGTGCCAAGATCGGTTCAACGGGAAAGTGTGTTTCCAGAATGTTGAGACCTGGTGGCATTCCATAGTTTTCTATCATGATTCTGCGTTTCAGTTTAATTAGAAAAGAAAATCGGTTCAAATTTAAATCAGAAAGAAACAAAATATTTCAAAAAGAGGATGGACTAATGGCAATCTAAATGTTATTTGAATGGATTGATAATGAATATAACCTTGAAAAAAAACACAACAAACCGTACATTCACATCTTTCACAACCCAATTAAATATCATTGAATGCATTACTGTTTCCTACATTTTCAGATAGTCTATCTCAACTTCCTCCTCGGGACCATTAAGAACAATTGCCAAAGATGACTAGGTATCAGCTGGATCTCATTAGTAATTGTAATTCAATTAATTTTATTCATGAAATAAAATTTGTTACTAATCTTACATATGATTAAAGTACCTATCAATCACATGCGATACTACTTGAAAAGTAACCCAAAGTCTCACATGCGATACTACTTGAAAAGTAACCCAAAGTGCATCACATACCAGATTTTGCCAGTTGTGGTACACCTCTGTGTTGTTTTGCCTATTCCATTCTGCTAACAAGCATGTGGGTCAAAATTCTTCGCAATAAGAGGATTTGAGAAGTTGAGATAGCGATCAAATCGGTGAAAACTTTCTCCACAAGTTTCTAAAGCACCATTTACATTGCCTTTCAAATCAATTGACCACAAATCAGTCAGATCCTTCGGCACAACAATATCATCATCCAAAAACAGCACTTTGTTGAGCTTTAGAAAGATCTCAGGCAGATAGAATCGGAGGTGGTTCAAGATAGACAAATACTTTGGATTCCGAAACATAAGATTTGAATCAGAAGTTGCTCGATGAGCCTTGAAGTAATAAACAATCATGGATTGGGAACCCAACTGTTTAAGAACAGGACTGTAACTTGCATTCAACCATGTAAAGTCTTCAATGTTTTGAACTTGAATGGTTGCCTTGCCAGGTGGATTCACCAAAAACAACATCCTCATCGTTGCGTAATTGAGTCTATCGGTAACAATATGGAAAACATGTTTTGAGGCATCCTGAAAATTAATCAAAATTATATCATTATGAGCAAGTGGTGTCAATATGAAATAAAAGTAACATTTGCATCAATGATATTGATGCTTTTAGTTGCTTTATTTTTTGTTTTATTAAATCTTTTAAAAACTCAGGCCAAAAATGAAATAGAAACAAGTTTTTTATTACTCAAACTAGATACATAAAGAGTAGTTACACCACAAAACAGCCATACCAAATTTTTTTGATGTTTCTCAATGATCTTGGCAACCAAAAACATGTCAAGACAATTTTCAAAGTGTAAAGATTACCTTAGTATTGGAAACAGTTGAGTTCACAACAATAGTTGTTGCTAATATGTTGTCTGAAAATATGGCATAATAAATGGGGGTCTTCTAAATTCTCTTGATTGGGGAATTGTTGCTGAGAAGAATTCATATTATGATACTCAATAGTGAGGTGCAATGGAAGACAATGAAGACCTTTGGGCAGTGTTTTTGCTGCCAATTGTGTTAAGAACAAAGTCTACTTCTTGAGAACATGAAGCTGCTCCTCCGACGAGTGGAACATAGCCCTAAGCTTCTTCACAACAGCAGCACAATCATCTCGAGCTTGTTTTCCTTTCATCAGAGTCTGCTCCATCACCCTCATTCTATCATTTGCACTACCATTAGCACAAATATAGATTAAGACTGAACAAATATGTAGCTCATAGTAGAAATTGAGCTATTCATTATGTTTATGGTATTGGTAGAAAGAGAAACTTAATGAGGTAAGTACAAGCTTGAGAATCATAACATAACAGGGAAACATGAAGATACATATAACAGAATTCCTAAAGGTGAACATACTTCCTAGGTAAATCAGAATCTTTGATTGCATCCCCAAGTGTTCGTGAAAATTCTTTTATCTTGGAACATACTTCCTTGGTAAATCAGAAGCTCCCGAGTGAGATGGGGGTTGGATTTTACAACTGGATCGGAAAGATAGACCTTAGCTTGGATAAGCTGATCTTTTATCTGCTTCACCCAGGCATCAGATGGTGTTCGATCATTCTGCTTACTGGTTCAGACAATTCAGAACCTTTTTGGTTTATTATGCTAGAAGTTTCTGTGGCTAGTTGTTGCTCCTGCGTGGCAGCATGAAAAAAGATGCATCGAATGCGAAACAAATAAAAATCTTAAGATGCATTGAGGTTGGTTTTCCTTCATTAGAATGATTAATTTTCTGATAAATGGAGTAATGAATGTTACACAGGCAATGCTATTATAACTATACTAGCAACTTGTTTGTTCCCTTTCCTTGACTGAAAAAGGAAAAGATATTGCACCAATTCAACATGAATATGATGTTGTATCTGCACAGAACAGGGTTGCATCACACCTTGCATAAATTTGTTGCATGTGCTCTGCTACAAATACAGAGTCTGGTCTAAAAAGATGCCTACATCAGGGAGACATAAACCAATACATATTTAAACCAACAAGGAATTCATCTATCAAAACTACCAATTTACAAATCTCTGTTGCAATTGAAATCAAATTTATCTCAGAGCTATCAATGTATATAGTAGAGGGTTAACCTTGGCACAACAGAGAGGTTGTTGAGAGAGAGAGGACTATATATCACCTACCTTAATTTCAGGCTCTTGAGTAGAAGCATTAATTGATTTAGCAAGTTTCCCATCATTGTCATCAACATCAATAGCATCTTCCCCATTTACATTTTCACCAGATGCATCACCTTGAGTTCCTTGCTTAATTCCATCAGTCACCAGTTTAATGGGGTTCTCCATTTTAGCCAGATCTTCTTCAGTTGTAGTTGACAACATCCTGGCAGACACATGCTCCCTTGATTTCACCAATTGCAAGCCTAGTTCAACATGACTATATGATTAACTAAATATCAACGGAAAAAAAAAAAAGAAACAAATAAACAAACAAAACCCCAAAAATACGGGTCAAAAGACCAAAAAATCTCACTAAACAACAGAGAAGCCCCCCTAAACAAAATACCTTGAGGAAAATTCCTTCTGTTAGTTGAATTCTCTTCAGTATACACAACCCTAACAGGTTCTTTCACAGCCGTTGAAGTTTCCTGTTAGCAAAATGAGACATTTCAGCAACAAATAACAAATTATCACAGATTCAACAATAAGAAAAAAGGGAAAAAAGAAAGAAAAGAAAGAACTATAAAACCACACCTTGGGTAACAGATTCAAGTGGCTAGAGTCTGCTGCACTGAAAGCCTTACACATTAAAACAAAAGAATATTCAAAAACTCAAATATCTCTCTCTCTCTCTAATGAGACATTTCAGCAACAAATAACAAATTATCACAGATTCAACAATAAGAAAAAAGGGAAAAAAAGAAAGAAAAGAAAAGAAAAGAAAGAACTATAAAACCACACCTTGGGTAACAGATTCAAGTGGCTAGAGTCTGCTGCACTGAAAGCCTTACACATTAAAACAAAAGAATATTCAAAAACTCAAATATCTCTCTCTCTCAACCTTTACAAAAAGAACTGAAGAATCATTCAAGATCAAAACTTACAAAAGCAGTGACATCTTCAATAAACTCCCCTTTGTCTGCAGAATGCATTCCAAAAGCAAACACAAAGAAACCAAAATCATTAGCAAATAGCCAACGCAAATGAATTTGAATAAAGAAAAGTAATTGAAACTCACTTGAAGAGGACTCAGAGGTGCCGAGGCGATCACTGTAGAGCACAATCGGAGCCACAACAATAATGCAAAGCAACAGCAATACAATGTTTCTCACTACCACCACTCTCTAGAGGGAGAAAAAGAGAGAAAAAAAGCCAATACACTACATGAGACCCTTTGGACAGAGATGAAGAAAACGAAGAGATTGGAAGCCAAGAATGAAACTTTCTGAGAAGAAAAGAAGACCCACTAACTCTTTTCCCTCTGGTATGTTGGAAACAGACAAACAGTTAACGAGAAAATCCATTACATTGAGAGGGAAAAAAACGCGCTTTCTTGTGTACTCGTTCTTCAAAGACTGCGATTTTTATTTACTTGAATGGCTTTTTACCCTTCTCAGAGAGAGAGAGATTAAGAAGAAGTGAACCAATGGACGAGATTAGGGGAAGAGAGAGAGAAGAACAGAAGAAGGAAACGAACGAGTCTTTCTGTGCGTGTAACTTTGGTGTGTCACTTATTTGCAAACGCCAACTTTTTTTGCTCCCAAGAACAACCATTTATGTAATGTCGTTAGAAAGAAGAAAGAAAACGGGAAAATGAAGATATCTTATCTTGGTTATAAATGAACTTTATTGCAAATTAATAGGAATTTGTGGATGTAGATTACTGTTTTTTTATAACATGATATTGTATGAAATATTATAAATTGTATAGATGATTAATCTCTCTTGAAGAATCTCTTATCATTTTTATTAGAAATTCTCCTCTAACTCAATTCTCACTCATAAAACACTACAACTCTAATTCTGAATGGACTATGTTACCCTCTTGGACCTTTCTGTGTAAACCTTCAAAGGTTTCTCGCTATTGGCCAATTCCGATTAGATTGTGTTATAATATAAGGAGAAGGGTGAGTTAGTTAGTTAGTTAGAGGGATTTATTAGATATAAATAGAGGAAGAAGGATATGAGATAAGGAGATCATATGTATCATTTTGTTAATTGAGTATTAGTTCTAGTGAAATGAAAAATCTTTTGTGAAGGGAAAACCCTTGGAGGTAGGGGTGAGCATGGATTGGATTTTTAAAAATTCAATCCATATCTATTTAAATGGATTTGATCTTAAATCTATATTCATATTTAAAAAAAATTGATTCATGATCCAATACACTTAAGTGGATATGAATTTTGTCAGATCCAATTTATATCCACTTAAATGTTATAGTATTTTTTTATATAAATTTTAGTAATTAAACATTAAAAAGAGAAAACTTAACATCTGTCCACTTTAACTTGATAAGAATTACTTCAAATACCAAATATGTTAATTAAAATATCACTAAATGGAATTAATCATACACTTGAACTTGACCAAGTTCTATCATAATCCAATGGTCTATCAATTTCACTCAGGATTAATATATATTTTTAATCTGATTGCGTACGGCATATGAAATACACTTTAATGAATATCTTTAGAATACCTTTTATTTAAGTTGTTTTGTTTATTTTCTCAATCAACATTTTAAGAATATTTACTATTTTTATAAATAAATAAATAATATTTAGAATAAGAAAATTTAAATATTATTTAATACATTGAAAAGTTTTAAGATATTGTATAAATAATAATTGTTGAGTATATTAAAGCACTCTTTACTTAACTTTCTTATGTTGACAATAATGTTAAACATAGGAATAACAAATAATATATTTATTGAAATTTAGTTTCATGTTATAAATTTTATTTCTTTCATAAACTAATTTTCTTGTTTATAATCGTTACTTTTATTTGTTCTTTTAAAAAATTGTGTAGCATTAAAATGATAAAAGAATAGGAAAAAAATATTTTGCTTAAAATAGTGAGATAAAAAAGACTGTTGACAGAGTAGGGAACCGAAGATTATGTCACGTGGAGATATTTAGAAGGGACAGTGAAGATAGAGTGAGAGTTATGGGCATAGGTATAAAACCCGGTCCAGTTATTAATCCGATCGAAGTAATTGGTCACTAGGTCATTGGACCAACCGATGGATCAGTAATTGGTCCGATTTGACTCGGTCTATATTAAAAAATTCAAAATTATATTATATAGTATATAATTAACATTATTTGATTAAGAAATATTTATCCATAATTTCATACTAAAAAATTCAAAATAAGAATTAAAGTATTAAAATTAATAACACAAGTAAAATGTATTAATAATAAAAAAAAGAGTGTAAATAACAAGTATTTAAATTAAAACAAGTACAATTTTTAATAAATAAAATAAGCAAAAAGTCCATTTTAAAATGCAAAACCGAAACTGCAGAAAGCAATAAAAGGGGAGCAGAAAGAAACATCGTGGATCTGGAGGCCCAAATAAAGAAAATCCTAATTAATACTCACTATATCTTTTTCTTTTCCTACTTCTTTGGCTGCTGCGTTGAGCTTTCGTCTTTTCTTCTTTGGATGTTGTGCTACACTTTCTTCTTCTTCTATGCTTCTTCTCTCTGCGCTTTCCTCTTGTCTTCTTTGGCTGTTGTGTTACGCTTTCTTCTTCTTCTATGCTTCTTTTCTTCTTTCTGCGTTTTCAACATATGCGGTTCGATTTGGAGTTGTTGGCTTTTTTTATTCAACCTCTTGTCTCTGGCTTCCTGTTTTGCCTCCTTCACGATGTGCGTCAAGGCACAACGGCGATAGCGTTCAACCGATTTGAGTTCCCAAAACCGGCTGAGTCATCAGGTCTTCATAAAATCGATCAGGTTTCACAGGACAAAGTCGGGCCAGATGCATGGTCAGTTCAATCCCTAACCCGGCCCAGTGATAGCACCGATTCCAGGTCTGATCGGTTCGACCTGCTGGGCCAGACCGACTTTCACAACACTGGTTACGGGGTTTTGAACCAAACAGGTTGCATTGCAGATCTTTTGCTTAACGGTAGTGATAATTTGCCATTTACCAATAAATTGAAAAGCTGATCACACTAAATTCAAATTAAAAATCAGATCTGCAAAGAAAAATTGATAAAAACCCAAGGGCATGGCACTGTATGTGAGAGGAATCACGAGAGTGAGAGAGGAATTCGTACCTGATTTTTTAGATTTGGATTTGTGAGAGGAAGGCATATATACACACTATGGACTTTGGATTTGTGAGAGAAGATGCCTTCCGCAGATTATGAAGTTGTTCAGAAAAATGAACTTTGGATTTTTCACTTAAAATCTGTATAAAAACGAAAGTAGATTTCAGATTTATAAATGGATATAAAATATGGATGTGGTAAAAATTTGATCCATTAAAAATAAATAAAATGGATTGGACCATATCAATTATTGGATCACATTTAAATACTATATTTTTTTTGTCCAAGCCTACTTGAAGGAGAGTTATATTTCCTATTTTCTATTTTCTTCCTATTCAATAAAATTCTTTCTTTTCTTTCTCATTTCAATTATTGGTTCCTAACAAATTGGTTCAAGGATTTTCATACGAAACAAATATTCTTATAGGCAAATATTTAAATAGATATGTTGAAAGTGAGGCAATACAATTTACAAGAGCTCATTTAGAGAGCTATATGAAAAAAGACAATCTATTCTTGATTTCTCAATGGCATAACACCTCAAAATTATGCACACTAATTTTAAAAAGTGGGAACAACCACAGTGGAACCTTAAGGTTACAGATGATTTTTTTTTTTTTTTGTAAGGAGTTCAAAAGACAAGTGGTGACAACTTAATGGTGATATACATTTGACTTTTAAGAAGAAATTATTGGTGAAAAGTAAGATGGAATTACAAGGTAGTGTTGAGCCCTATTAAGATAAGATGCTAAGAAAGTTAAAAAGGTTGCTAAAACAGTTGAGTACAAAAGTTTTGAACTGAGATAAGAAATCTTAGTGGTAGAATAAAACAAAAGGGTGCTATAATGTTGAAAATTGGGCAGGATATCAAAAGGCTAAAAATGAAACAAGAAAATTAGTGAGGAGCAATTTAGTAAGATCAGATTTTTAATGAGTGAAAGGAATAAATCTTGACCACACAATTATATATGAATGGTCAAGATTAAAAGTTTTTTCAAAGAGGAAGGTCTAAGTTACTCTAAGAGTAACAATAAAATCTAATGGTTCTAATGATTAACTAATTTTAACCATTAGATTCCAAAAAAATGAACGGTGAAGATGGAGAGTAACTCTAAAAAAGTTACTCTTAGAGTAACTTGACTCTTCCTTTTTTAAAATCATATAATCATTTCAAATAGTGACATGACTTTTTGAAAAAACTCAGATAACTTATATGATTTAATCTTAATCATTCATAATAAAATCTATTAGTCAATATTTGTTTTTGTTATTCTCACATAAAAAAGTTCTATATAGGGAAAAACTATAAGTAAATATAACTGTAGCACTCCTAAAGCATAGCAAAAATCAAATTTCTCATTCCACAGTTGTTGCCGGATAAAAGCAGCATCCAAAATAATTAGATACAAATAAAATTCTGACGCACCTTTCCTCGACAAACACCAAGTAAAGCAGCTCCTCCTTTATTAGAATTCAATAGGGATTCAACTGCATGAACATGATTTAGATCAATTTTCTTAATCCTTCTTTTCCTTCCCAGTGCAGGTCTTTTGCCATGAATTGAATCATAATACCCCCTTAATGCAAGTTCGAAATCATCTTGGCTTCCTCCTCTTCGTTCTACACACCAAGCACAAACATAATACAAACATAATACAAATTCTTAATACAACCAAAAATTATTGCCCGGACAACAAAATCAACTTTAGAAATAAATACCAAAGTAATGTCCCATCTACTTTAACATTTTCACTTTGCAGAAAAAAAAGGATGGTGAAAAGTAAAAGCAAATATATCAACATACACTCAGATCTAAAACCTAGTCCATAATACACAAAAATCATTTAAAAGATAAGGATAACTCACCAACAAAAAAAAGGCTTTTCTGCATTTAGTCGAGACCATTGACCTGTTTCATACCAACGCTTGCATAATTTGTCCATCAATTTATAAATTTGGAAAGAACACAAGGCATCCACCTGAAACAATCTTGAAGATTTCCTCTAAAGATTTTCCAATTGTATCCTAAATCATAGCTTATAATAACCAGATGTACTCTAAAGGCAAGAATAGCATATTCTGAAAAATTTATGTTGAGCAAGCATACCTGGAATGCATATCCATCTGCTGTTTTATAACTTGCATTCAAAGGATAATTGCCAGGACCAGTGGAGATTATAGCAGGCCACACCTACATTCAAGAGGTTATAACTTGTTGAACAAGCACATACAGGGCTAAAAGGAATAATGAACTTCGAGGATAATTGAGAAGTAGCCAAGACTTGTGAGTCAACATCAATTACATGAGGAGCTTCTAGACTAGTTTCAAAATGAACTCCAAGCTCAGAAGTAAAGGATGTCATTGGTGAAAGTGTTCTGAAATACCAAAATAAGTATGTAAATGATACTACAAGAATGCTAGGAAGCAGAAATGCTATAAGAACTGAGCTCACTTCTAAAAAAAAAAAATTGACCCTCACATGCGGGGTGTCATGGCAATTAAAAATAAAAATAGCATACTCTCCCTCATTTTCTTTATTTTCGATTTATCATTGGGTTCATCTACCACCGACCCCAATTAATTTGGGTTAAAGGTGCTGTTGATGATGTTGACTCTCCCTCATTTTAGCAATAAACATTTGTATGACATTGACATATATATATATATATATATATATATATCAATTATTTGGTGAAAGTTTACCTTTACCATGAATGTTTGAGGTACCAATACCTGACTGGAACTGTATTTCAACAAATGCTTTTTATAAAACATAACAGTAAAAAGGTTATTTCTGTCACCCAGACATATATATAGAGAAGCAATCAAGTTACTCATCATCTTAATCCTTCATTTTCATATATGTAATCTAACAGTTAAGATGAGTTACATTTTAGAACCATTAGATTTCAAGAAAATGAATGATGACGATGAGGAGTAACTCTAAAAGAGTTATACTTGGTATACATATAAGACGTAACATATGAGAATGATTAATCACAACCATTAGATTAAAATGAAAGGTCAAGATTAAAATAATTTTAAATTCAAATTAAAACCACATTTAACTATAAAATCAATATAAGATTTACCAAATAGAAATCAAATATCTTAAAGATTTAATTTATGTCAAGATTGCTACCATAACCACCACTACCATGATTGTTATCATGACCATCATCGTCACCACCAACATGACTGTCACCACTGCTACCACCAACGGTGGCGACGGTGACAATCATGTTGATGGTGGCGACGACAGTAATGATCATGGTGGTGTTGCGGTGGCGGCTATAATAATTATGGTGGAAACAGTCATAACGGTAATGGTGGTTATGGTGATGATAAGTTTGAGATATTGTAGGACATTATAGATTAAATCTTTAAGATATTTGTTTTCTGTTTGATAAATCTTACGGTGATATTATGGTTAAATGAAATTTTAATTTGAATTTAAAATGTTTAATCTTGACTTTTCATTTTAATCTAACGGTCAAGATTAGTCATTCTTATTCTTACATAAGATTATCATTCTCATATGATACGTCATTTCTCTCTCTATATATGTTTGGCAATATTTACTTACATTATTATGAAATATGAATGTCTAAATAGGAAAAATATTGACAAAAGACAACATCTTTTACAAATATAATGCTAAGTTAATTTGGGAGATTTTAATATAATATTTGAGACATTGATACATTACTGGAATGCAGGACATGTATTCCAACAGAGATGCTTTTAAGAAAATTAATATGGAAAAGCAGGTTAATTGTGCAGATAACTGCAAAAACAGACTGGGTTATTGCCCACCCACCCGGGTCAAAAAGAATATGGGCCTGGACATAATTATATGCTTATATGAAATCAGGCTTACGTGGCCTAGACCTAACTGCCTCATTATCAGGATTCAGGAACACATTCTGAGATGCATTCTTAAAACAGGAGAAAAAATACAAAGAATTCTGCCCTGAACATGTATAACATGGGCTTGGCCATTAGGAACCCATTCATAATATGCTTACCCTGAAGTCAAGATGACTGATAAAGAAAGATTAGCAACACTCTCTAAACACAACTGCTGGATTCAAGCACCATAAACTTAAAGTGTATGTCCAGTTTCCAGAAGCTCTTCCTGACATAGAACCAACGAATGGTAATTATAATAATGCAGTAATAACCCAGGCAGAAACATAAGATATATAGTTACATACTAGCTAGAACATTTTACAATGTCATCAATTAATTCAACCTGTAATTGGTTTCCCAATATTAAAAGGAAAAGGGTCCTCATTTGTCTTCAGTTCACAAAATAAATACACTGTCTTATATTTCATTTCTAGTATCCTTTTAAATTCTGAAAATAGTAATAATTTGTCCAGTACTTATTGCACTCTCGGCAAGTGTACCGATCGTTCCAAGCAATAAAATGATAAGTAGAATATCGTTCCACAAGGATTGAGGCACCAAATTTATCACAACTATTATCTATAAGTTGGATGACTAAACGTTTGGATAAAAGTGTGTATTGTATTTTGAAGTAAGGAAAAGAAAAAGACAAGATTCAAGAATCGATAGGAATTCAAGAACAAAGATATTCAGTTTTAGGAAAATATGAGAATGAATTGTAGCCAGGGCACACTCACCTTTTTATCCCCACCTTCTTAACTTGGATTGATTACTACAATCAATTATTCGAGTTATTCAGATAATGCATCTTCATATAAAAAGCAGTTAAATCCTAACTCCTTAGTGACTTTAACCCTTTAATCCACTTAAAGATCCTAATTCCTTAATAATCTCTCCTGGATTAAACATTAAGTTGAATGCATCAAATCATCTGCAATCATACATCTCTATTCCTAGATAATGTAAAGATTGTCACTTTTACCGCAGTCAGAAATTAGAATCCCAACATTCCTATTGCGAACCCTAACCCTCACAAATCTTATAAGGCTGATCAAGTCTAATAAAGATAAATGTTTTTCAAAACAAGGTAAAGTGAAATAACTTAGCATAAAAGAACAACAACAACCAATCCAAAACCAAAGGGGTTTACATCAAGTTTGTGGCCCTAACTACAATAAGGAACGAGCCAGACCTATTCATATCTGGCTCCAAAAGCACAAAACTAAGCATACTCAGCTGAAGAACATAAAAGAGAAAGAAGAAGAGAAGCATCTCTTCAATCTTGGTCTTCAAGCTCCTTGACCTAGCAAGAGCACTCCACAAGCTTTCTCAATCTCCTTTTTCTGATATTTTTGGGAAGTAGGGAAGTGCCCCCTCAGCTTTGAGTGTTTCTACTTAAACTTAGGGAATGAAATCCTCCAAAATACCCTCAGCAGAGTACACAATTAAATAGAACAGCTGAATCCCGTGTCGCCGACCCCAATCGCGCAGATTCCCACGCCGTTCACGTAGCTGCATAAAAGACCGGCACCAGTCGCGCCACATCTCGTGCCAGTCGCGCAGGTTGACAGAGAGTTACACAACACAATTCCTTCCTTGGCGCGGACAACGCCAGTTCTCGTGCGTTTCTCGCGAATTGACAGAGAGTTTAGGCTTTAATTCTTTTCCTTGACGCTGAACGCGTCAGTTCCGCGTGCGGGAACCTTTGCTTGGCTTTTCTTGATCTTACTTTCTTCACTTCTTTTTGTGGACTTTTCTGCTATGAAAATACATAAAATGATTGAGAGTATGATTGAGAAGAAATAATCAATACTTCCAGCATATGTAGACGATTATTGCTCATTTGTGATCAATTCCTTGCTTCTTTTAGCTTGGAAAACATTATATGTTAGACGCATACAGTACTCTAACACCATTTGTTTCAGGAACACTACAAGGATCCAAAGATTAAAAACAATTTAACCTTTTATGTTTAAGATAAATCTTTTAAATTGTTGTCTCCACATAAATGATTTCAATTTGTTAATTTAGATTATATTATATTTCAAATTAGAGACTCCAAAAACTCCGTTCATACAACCAAAAGATTTCCAAACCATTTTCCATTCACTTTTATATGGGTAACAAGCATGTCATTTGTGGTTCTGCTGGATATTATTGTTAGACTGAAATTGCAACTATTTACCGGTATCTTTTCTAACACATCGCTGAAGAGCAAGCTGGTAATCCAACATGTGAGATCCATTTCTTGAGAAGAAATAAGTTAGTGATGAGAGTAAGCCTGGAATGAGATCAATAAATATCATTGGTAGTAACATATATTTAGAGCCAAGTCACACATAAAAACCATAACCCCAGACCTTCCAATGTTATCACTGACATGGCACTTATATGTCGTGCATCTGTCTCTGATGGGCCTCATAAATATGTATACTCCCGTAGGAAGGCCAAGGGGAGTAACAAAGACCCATCTAATTGTGAAGAGCTGAAAATAGGGGATGATGAGGTGCAGATTGGGCAGCAGTCCAAAGATCCACAACAGGCCAATGTGGAAAAGCAGAATATGAGAATGGCAAATGGTGAATGGAGAGGGGGATTGGGTTGTTAGTAGAATGGAAGATTCAACCATGCAAAAAATGGCAACGGGTAGCGAAGGTGGGGGGAGGACAAAAGAAAAGTGGAGAGAGACATAGAAGGAAATAGGGAATCCTTAGGCAGGCCTAGGGAGGAGGTTTCCTTGCATAGGTTGTCATTTCTGTATTTCCATTACTGGAGTGTGCGTGCCTTGCCATACCGGTACTGCTGTTTTAATTTTGTTGGTCATTCTGCTGTAAGGAGCATTGCTCCATTTACCATTTGAATACAATTATTTATGAGGTTATTCATACCAGAATTTGGGTACCATCATTTTGTGGTATTATTAACAAGAAATTGTAAGAACAAAACAAAATGACAAAAGACTGAAGGATATCACAGGCAGACATTGTCACCAACCCCAAGCCCAAATACTATTGTGAATGGACACACATGGCCATGTTTGGCAGTGGCACCACTGACACGTTAAGGTGGAACTTGTGTAGCCATGTTAGACCATGTTTGGTGTCCATACCTTGGTGCATTAGGCTGTTCTTTTCATAGGCCAAAATCTGATTTTACAAGTAATTGTGACAGGGAGTTGTAGTGTTTAGCTTGATACATTAATCTATGTTTCTCATCTGCTTTAAACTGTGAGCAGCAAGATTCTCGCATCTTATTCATTTAAGCAATTGAAAACATGATGAATCATTACTATTAATTTTGTTATCATATTTTCGGTACATGTACTTGTCGGATCTGTAGAACGGTTGGGGGATTCATGTCGTTCAGGAGGGGAAATTGTTGGCGAAGGAGGATCAATTTTCTCTTGATTCGACTATCAAAGAGTTTGTTCACCTTGGCATGCAAAGGTATTGAATCACTACAAGTTTCAGTCGTAGTTTTTATTTGCTTTTGAATCGTTAGGAGTTTCATTCATTGATTTCACATAAATTTTAATTTTATTTGTTTGAATTGAATGGAAGAAATGCAAGAATATTTTCTTTGTTTTAATTGTTTCATTTCATAACATTTTGAATTAATCGATTCATTTCTTGATAATGGTGATATTACTAAATGCTTGCATTTAGTGATTACTTTATCTTCTTTATAAACTATTTCAAGCGTGTTTTGCTGCTAAAAATTACCATTATTTTCTTTTCTTGTAACTTGGTGCCTTGATAATTTGCATATGCTGATAGATGGGAACGGCTAGTGGACTAAAAACAATTTGTGGACAGGCTTATGGAGCTCAACAATATCATTATATCAAAGAATTGGGATGCAAACATACACTGCTATATTCTCTCTCATATTGGTTTATATTCCATTGTCTCTCAAAATAAATTAATATGGAAAAGAAAAAGAGAAAGTTTATAGTTTTATAGTATATATATGTAAAGGAAGTGCACTTAAGATTATCTGGTTATGTTGTGCCTCTGTATAGTTTATAGTTTATAGTATATATAGTTTTTGGTAGGTACGTACATATGCTATGCCTCTATCATATATAACCATGTGATGTGATATTGTGTAATTGATACTCACTTTGCATTTGATCTTGTTTCTCTATATTTTGTAGATAAGATTTATCTTAATTTAAATACCATTGCCTTTATTGTCATACTTTGGATTATATGTAAAATCAAACAAGGTCTTTGCTGGAAGGAGGAAGCATGAGAAAATATATATAAGGCCCATTCTCATCAAATACCGTGATATGAGATTGTTTTATCTCTAATAATTTTAGTTGCTGGCATATGTTGCTTCTTATATTCAATAATTAGAAGATTGTTTTAAGTCAAGTAGCATCATTATTTTGCAGTTACTTCTTTCTAGAAATTAAATTTTATGCAGGGTAATTTCTTGCGTTACAATTTAAGAAAGCCAATGTAAATTTTTGTTTCCACCATGAAAAAAGGTTTCATTTGTACGCCTCTAGTCATGTATACAAATTTTCTCCCCCTCCCTATACATAGACAAGTAATGACTGCACATGAGTTTAAGGTGTCATTAACAGATAAATTTCATGTCTAATTTGATTTAAAAACATCTGAAATTGTATGGCTCTCGAGGTTGCTGTTAAGGCCGCTGTTGGTGCTCCAAATCTTCTCTGATGGGTTTTACTACCATTGGTCAAATAGGAGTGGTTGTTGGGTTGAATGCAATAAAACTAATGCCACATGTGTACTGAAAATCACTCAGTTGTGAAGGTATAAACTAGAAAAGCACTCAGTTTAATTCCTAAAACAAACAACTAGAAAAGCACTTTCAGTACTGAAAATGATTTAATATAAGATATCCTTTTCTGTATGGTGATTGGATTTCTGTAGAATAAATCTCTTCAACAATGCAATTAACCATCTTTATAATAATGTGTATAAAATTAAAAAAGAATATATAGTGATATATAATGTGCCTATTTGGCATTTAAATTCCACTCTAACTCTGAAACAAGAATAAAACAATTCCCCTTCCGTGTCATGAACGTTTCAACAGAGGGAACATCCCCACCTTTACCTTCCAAGATTTTAAATTTTATGTCTTCTGTTTTCTTTCTTTTCCACCCTATCTTTCTAACAAGGTAAAGAAAATTAAAAAGAATATATAATGATATACAATTTTGGAATACAATAGCTTATTTTTCTAAAAAACTGAAATTTCCTCAAAGTAAGCTGATCCAAAGAATTGCATGAGGCTATTCTCTTATGCACAGTATTGGCTTTGGACCTTGGAGTTTACACTTTAGATTTTGCTTAATTCCTTGGAGTAGTACCGGTTGAGAAGAATGAGACTTGCTGAAGATGATGTGAGAAGACTGATATATACTTGAGTGAGAAAAGCAGATAAATTGGAAGATGTTCTGAATTCTGATTGATAGGCAAGAAATTTTTAGGAAAACCATTAAAAAAGACCTTGGTCTGAATGGTTTTATTGAGACGTTTTTGTTTTTTTTCATTTTGGAGTGATGTCTCTTATTGTATCTGAAATATTAGTAGATGCATGCATAAATGCATATGTAAGTCTATGTCTTGGTTATCCTTCTTACTCTCAGGTCTGAGTTCTTGCTTGATTTGGCAGTGCCCCATGATTGATGAAGCTGACAGGATATTGGAAGCAAACTTTGACGAGGAGATGAAGCAGATTATTAACATACTTCCAAAGGTACACAAAACTTTTGCAATGTGTTTATATTTTCTCTTTCCCCTCCCCCTTTGTAATGCAATAAGGTTATGAAATTTTAATACAGTCATGAAATTATGTCATGTCCAACACTCCAAATGCGTTGCCGCTTTGTGGATGGGATTAGTTATTTGTAAAACACCAAATACTAATGCAATAACTATAATATCATTTACGAGAAAACTAAGTTGGACAAATAATGAACAGTAAATAGGTTTCTGAATAAGAGTGTCTTTTGAGCTGTTAATGAAAATGAATGACAGTTTATGGTGCAACCCAAAAAATATGTTTTTAAAGGTCTAGAAAGAAACAAATATAGATTGGAGGTGACCTTGTTAAGGAAGGTTCAAATCCCATTTAATATCTTTTTTAACAAACATATGAATATTTTTTTTCTCTCCATCAATAAGATGTAAAGTTGTGGAAGGTGGTTTTCAACTTCTGTTTTTGCATGAGTGGTCTATTTCTGGTGTTATGGCTTTTAGGTTTTTGCTCCTCCACACCACTGTCTGGGATTAGACACTGACCATAATACCTGCTAGTGAGTTTACTGAGTCTGAATGCCAGCAGCTGCTTGCTGTTAAACTAGTAAAAAAGTGATAGTACCAACATTTTCTATCTGACAGTGTAAGAATAAATGGTGACTAGTCTAAGTAGGAGGAGGCTGCCATCTTACAAATGCAGGTTGCACTGAAGTTCTTATAGATGGTACTTTAATTTCAAATGCAGTTTTTTATTTATTTTGGAGTTAAAGATTGTTCTATCACAAAAAGCAGAACTTTGGGGGATATATCTATCATGGCCTCCACTTGATTTGGAAATAAGGTTTTAGAAAAATTATAGCTGAATCTTAATTCCCTCTCAACTGTTCACTTGATGAAAATGTCCAATGCAATCATGTTAGAAGAGAGGCTAATAAGCCAAAGATTGTTTAGCTAAGGTAGTATTTATTTTTTACTTCACTTTAAAAAAATTGAAGTAGCTCTGAATTGTATTAGTTTACACTTATTGGCTAATTGATCAGCCATTGTTTTTCCATGAGCTTTTAGCTCTCTCTTTTCCTTTGTCTTGCAAAGAAAAGGAAATGGTAAAATCTATTTTGAACATAGAAGTGACCCATATGGAAGTAAAGATTTTTACATGATAAGAGGGATTCTGTGCAAGACTATTAAGGCTGGATATTTGTTATACTAGGATAGTTTTTTTACAATATATACATTTGCTTATTAAGGTTTTTTCATGAATGTTTGTTTATAACAGTTTTTGTCTCCTGGTGTTTAGTCTTTTTGGTTAAGATTGTATAGGCTAAGATTCGTGATCTTTTTGCCGGGCCTGGTGTTTAGTCTTTTTTGGAGGTTTAGATATGCACTGGATGTAAGCATTTTTTGTTCTTAGATGGAGGGGTATCTTTATCTGGCATTGTGTTATAGGTGGGTGCCAGGGACTATGTTTGTTGTATATTGTTGCACTGCTTGTGCTTTTTATAATATTCATTTTGCTGACAAAAAAAAACGCAGCACACTGATGTCACAATGTTGGAAGATGTACAGGTGTTTTCTTGGCAATGGAATACTAGAAAGCAGAGGTTTGCAGTATCCTTTATCAGGTTGGATTCTTAATCCCAGAGTTTGGATAGGGACGTCTGGATGAGATAACGGTTTGAATAGTGATATTTTTTGTTCAGGCACGGTATCAAATGGTTCTTGGGCAACTGGGCATGGAGGATTACGGAGGGAGTTTGTATCTGTGGGAATTGGGTTACTGAACTATAAAGAAGTCAGAGAATTTTAGCAAAGACAGCAGTGTATCAGATTCAATTTTGTGTATTTCGAGATAAATTTAGCATTGGGCTCTTTTAGCATACTTCCAATCATGAAAAAGTGTGTAGTGTAGGAGTATTCATTTTACTTGAAGAAAGCTTCAAAAATAATGATCTGAAGTCGGTATCTCAGTGGTCCGAATATAGAATATTGTTTAGAGGGGGGTTTGGTTAAAAGCTTTGATGTATAGGATTCTTAACTATATATGGTGGGAGTCTTTTATAAGCATGATGGGGTCTTTTGATAGTGCTACGGTAATGTCTTTTAGCAGTAAGGTGTTGTTATGGGATTGCGGGGTTTGATCTTTGTGTTCTTTTTTACATGTCATAGGATGCGTTTTTGTATCCTAGATATCTTTGTATTTGTTCTACACAGTTGAGGCATTGATTGTGCTTTGATTGTCTTTTAATATTATCTCTCCTTGGCAAAAAAATATTATTATTATTATTATTATTATTATTATTATTATTATTATTATTATTATTATTATTATTATACGTCAAATTTAATTAACTCGGGTAAAAAATGAAATAAAAAATACTATGGGCATACATTGTTAATTCTTTTTTAATTTATTATATTTTATGGTATTATTTTGTTTGACATAAATTTATTTTAATTATATGATATCATTTTTTCCACTTTTTATATGATAATGCCTTCTTCCACTCTTTTTGTACCAATTTATGTTACCCAATGATGTATAGTGTGAAAATTAAATCTATTATATTTTAAATTGAAATATTTTTTATTTCTGGAATTAAATATTTAGAATATCTATAATTCTTTTTTATGATAACTGATATTTAAATACTATAAATATATAATTATTTTAAATCAAATTACATATAAGATTATAATATGGGATAAATTCTTATTCCAAGTTTTTAATAGAATTGTATTTATACGGATTTAAATTTAAAATATCTAATTAATAGATTTCATTAATTTGTTAATTCAATAGTAAATATTAAGACAATAGAGCGGGGTTACGATTTTGTGTAATGGAAAAGAGTAATATTTACAAGAGAAAAATTTAGTCAATTATATTTTAAGATGAATGTAAATTAAATTTTATGAAAGTTTTCAACATAAAATAATATAATAATAGTAATTAAATAAAAAAAATGTCTTTAAACGGAAATGTATATGAAAAGTAACAAACAAAAAGCTACTAAAAATCGATAAATGGCATATCAACGAACTCAACCTATGCGAACGCACCCATAACTAACTAGTATCATATAGTAATTAACCTACAAGATAAATATCTTAATATCTCTGGCAATTTACCTAGACATTTACGTAAAACCATATTATTTTATATATAATAAATGATTTTCAAAATTTAAGAAAAATATAACGTATTTAATTTAGTTAAGTGGTGATGTAAAGTTATTTTTTATACAGAAATGTTGATTATAATTTTGTTAATTTTGAATGAATATTTAAAATTATTAAAAGCACTGTCATATGATATTATATAAAAACAATCTAATCTTATAATATATAAATGTCAATTAGTCTTTTAATGCCAACCATGAGTCAAATTGCATGGAATATTAAACATGTGCATACACTTAAAAAATAAGTGTTGTATTTAAGTATTGACGACAAAAATCAATTTAAGAGTCAACTACAACCATAAGTTGATTCCTCTGGCGAAATTTCTCAAGTAGCAAACTTTAATAGGCTCCATAATGTATTTCTTTCTTTCTTTTTTTCATCTTTCCTTTACCAGGGGTAACTAAGGGGAAAAAACAATACAATTTTGAAGAATAGGAGGAACGTGCTTTTCAGAGTTAGATATTGTGGAGAGCAAACATTATATATATTGGTCACAACTCACAAGGACTATATTCCCTCCCATGGAATCAATAACCAAACTGTTTACGTAAGAAATGATCAAAAGAATGAAACCCACCAAACAAGCGGATATATGTGAAAGCAGAGAGCAAACATGCTACCTCCGCATCACCTTGCATATTTCCCTCATATATACTACAAATGACCATAAGGCAAGCCCTGCTGAAATGTAAAGCAAGACAACCCCAGATCCCACCAAAATAGCAGGTCCTCCACGACTGAAAAAGGATCCAACCAAATATATGTCAAATGGGGACAAGATCAATACTTTTTCTTTTCATAGAAAATAATGGAGCTTCCTTAAAATGCAAAGAAAATAAATACCTGCAGTCCCGGGTAGCAAGGAGGATGATTAATGCCACCATCTGTGATGCGGTTTTCCATTTCCCCAAATTATTAACTGCAACAACCTATTATTTTTTGTTTAATTATATAAGCTCATAACTTCGTATATAGGGCAAGCAAGTGATTCAATTAAACAAAAGGTAAAATAAACCTCTAGAAGCTTGCTACCCTGGGAAGCAGCCCATTCCCTGAGTGCCGACATGGTTATCTATTTACAAGAAGAAATTGTAAGACATTTATTCTCAATTCACTAAGTGAGTATAGCAGACAAGGTATGATGACTTGAAAGGAAATGGAAAAAGAAAGAGAGAACTATATAAAATTAGAATCTCAGATAAACAAGTGTACCTGCATAAATGCAAGCAAACATGCATCTTAATTTATCCTGAACTCCAGAGCCCCCCAGTTTAGAATCATTAACCACCCCCTCCATCTATGATAAGCAACGGCCTCCTAGGGGTAAGAGTGAATTTTGGACTATTCATGATTATGCATCTTAACTTAGGGTGCTGATATTTGTCCACCTCATTTTGGGGTGGATGGGGATGGAAAGGAGAGAGACAAAGATAGAAAGAAGATACAATAGGTTGAGAGAGAAAGTGATAGATGTGAAACAAGGTATAATGAAGAGAGAGAGAGAAAGAAATGATGAAGACAATAGGAGGAAGTGGGATGGAAGAGAAAGCATGTTAGGAACAAGAATTGAAATGATGACGAAAAGAAGGAATTTTACTGAATAGTAAGAAAAGCACAAAAAATAGGAGAGAAACTCCAAGTATTTCCCCTTCTCAAAGGATTTCTCCTTTCACGGAACGCAAATGCTCAATTTACAATGACAACAAATCTAAATCTCTCCTATCCTTCTTCCCCTATATAAATCTAATAAACCCCTCTAACTAACTAACTAATTCATTAATAGTCTAACTATCTTAATTAACTCTCTTTTCTCCTTATATCCTAACAAAGTGGATGGATGATTAGTTTTTTCCCTTAATTTATCTTGAACTCGGGGTATATGCCAGTGGTCTATACTCTATATATCAGTTGCAATTCCACACCCGAGCAAAAAACAGTCATACAAACTTTCCTTGTAAGATGAAATGGAAAGCACAAATACACACAGTAACCCACTACTTCATATTTACCTCTATTCTCACATTGAAGAATGGATTTGAAAGTCAGACACAACTTTTGTGCCTTATGGATAATGGTTTACATCATTGACCCAAATATTTAAGATATTTACACACTACAGCAACAAAATGGTGCACATTAATAGAACATCATTGATTCTGTCCTCCAGAGCTATAGGTAGTCTCAATGGTCATACCATGCGAGTGGGAGGACAACCATGAGAGACCCCAAATTCACAGACTCACAATTATGCTATTTAGTGCATTCTAGTGTGACAAAATGGCCATTAATAATTCAGATTCCATGACAGTTAGTAGAACCTGGTTTGAAGCTAATGTAATAACACAGAATCACATTATACAAACTAAACAAGATAGAATAAGTTAAGGAGAGATAGAAGCAATAAGATGCATATGTTCCATTGCTTGCAAGGTTCCCAGTGAAATTGCAGATACAAGACATATGGATGCATTACCTCTCTACCAATTATGGTGATTGAAGGTATAATCAATAGCCATGGTACTTGTCGAAACACAGCAACTTCCAACGGTCTAGTACATAATAAGACCAATGTGGCAGAAACCATAAGCTGCATTCAGTTTCAGTAAAAATTAAATTCACATATTGCTGAGTGAAACTTGTGGTTGAAAGAAAATTACCTTGTCAGCTACTGGATCTAAAAAGGCACCAAATGTAGATTTCATTTTCATCTGCAATGCAAGTATATAAAAGAAATTGTTTAAGAAATGAGTAAAGTTGAAAACGGAAAATGGTGGCTACGTGAGGTGTAACAAAAGGGAGTATGAAAAATTAAGAGTAGGTACCTTACGAGCAATATAACCATCAAGCCAATCGGTAACTGCTGCAGCAGTGAAGATACTTGTAGTAACAACTGTTCCTCGCCAACCATCCATGTAGAAGGCTAAACAAAATATGAGAGAAAACATTTGATTAGATCAAATCAAATCAGTGCACAAGAAGATAACGTTGTAACAAGTGAATCTAGATGACGCAAGCACGCGTGTGTAATTTGAAAAAAGAAATAACGAATAAACAAATTGAATTGCATCCCTTCGAGATAAAAATAAATAAAAAATAGAAAACGAAAACGAATAACAAACATACTGGCAACAAGAAGAGGTACAGCGGCGACACGGCCAAGAGTCAAAATGGTGGGTAAAGTAAGGAATTTGGAATTGGGATTTGACGTACGGTCATTCTTAGAGATGGACAATTCACGGACATTCATCTCCGCAACCATATCTTTCGCACCTACAATTACAGAGCACAGACGCAGGTCGTATTGTTGGCCCCCAACACCAAACCCTTCTTGTGATTTCGTTTTGACAAATAACTACCGAACATTTCTCTCCTTCTAAGGATGGGCAATTGAATTCTACACCTCCCTTATTGGATCCGCCACCTCCCAGTTTTTTAATAACCCCACCCTACCCCTTCTATCTTATGCCGATACATAAGGGTATAAATACTCTTACGAAATAATCCTTTTAAAAGGAAAAATCTTAAAAGAAATTAAACTAACACCCTTTGTGTTTTTCTCAAATTTCATGTGATATACCTCCCTTTTTACACATTACTTTTACTCCATTTATTACGTAGTTAACTAAAGTCAATTGAAATATGTGAACAAACCAAATTGCCCTTAGATTTTAATTGCAAAACCAAAATTATCATCTCTCAATTGAAATATGTGAGCAGTCTCTCAATTGTTACCTGTGATAGAAAATGTGAATGAATTTGAATGAAAATGTGAATGAAAATGTGAATGAACCTATGAGTGAAATTGTGAATGAACATGTAAAACTTGTGAGTGAAAATGTGAATGAACTATGGAGAGAAAATGTGAATGAATCATTGAAAGAAAATGTGAATGAACATGTGAAACCTGTGAGTGAAAATATGAATGAACCTGTGAGTGAAAATGTGAATGAACCTGAGTGAAAATGTGAATGAACCTATGAGTGAAAATGTGAATGAACCTGTTAGTGAAAATGTGAAACCTATGAGTAAAATGTGAATGAATCTGAGTGAAAATGTGAATGAAATGTATAATTTTTCAGATGAAATTGGACGAGTGATAAATAATTTGAAAAAGGATTGTATTTTTTGGTAAACTGATTGCATAAAATAAATAATAGTCAGAAGCACCATTTGTTTCAAAGCTTCAAAGAGGGGAGGACAGTAGGGGTGTTCATCAACTGATCCAAATCAATGCAAACCGCGGTGACTGAACCGAAAAACCGAAATAACCAAAAAATCGAAAAACAGAAAATCGAAAAAAAAAACCAAAAATTTTCACTGGATTGGATCAGTTTTCGGATTGGCTGGTGAAAACCGATCCAATTATAAACCATACCTTACCCTTTATCTACTGGGGCCTATTCCCCATCATAACCCAAAAACCAAAAACCCAATACATTGCTCCTTATTTTGTCCAATGAACATGTTTGTCTAATGAAAATTAGAAAATGATGTTTGTTCTTGTTCAATGAATGTGTTTGTTTATACTAGATACTCCTTATTTTGATAAAAATAAGTCTCATAAGTTTTATTTTTAGACTTTTTAAAAAATCAAAAACCGATCCAATCCAAACCGAAAAAAATTGGATTGGATTGGATCAGATTTGAAAAAAATTTCAAACCGAATAGATGATCAAATGATCAAACCGAAGGAATTGGATTGGATGATTTTTTGCTTCAAAGTCGATCTAATCCAGACCGCGAACACCCCTAGAGGACGGGTTACACTACTACATCGGTTATTTGAGTCATACAACGACGGTTGTACAACCGTCTTCGTTGTGGGTGTCATAGAAAGTCAAGCTTTTCAAAGACGGTTATTGAACCGTCTTAGAAAGTCGTATTCACATTTCATTTGATGGTCAGAGGCGAATTGAAAGCTAAGTTGTGGTAATTCTAAGGATTCCCCCCCGGAAAAAAATAGATATGTCTCCTACATTACCCGTACTATGTGGAAGTAGCGACGTAATATCATAGAGTCATTCAGTCTGAATGCTACATGAAGAACATAAGCCAGATGAAGAAACGAGAAGACCTAGGATGTAGAAGATCATAACATGAGTGATTCGACAGATTTGGATTCCTATATCCTCATTCGTGCGGTACTTTATTGTGTGATCTATATCTATCTATCTATCTATCTATCTATCTATCTATAAATATATAGATATACAAGATACATATCTATAGATATCATCATCTATATCCAGAAAGTCGTATGCTTTGTAAGAAGCTTGTACAGTTTGGGAAGAGGTTTTGATTGATCAAAAAGAAGAGTATACTTCAACCAATATGCCCTTAGGCACGACAATACATAACATAGAAATCACACACAGAAAGGATGGACAATTAGCTAGAGCAGCAGGTGCTATAGCGAAACTAATTGCAAAAGAGGGGAAATCGGCCACATTAAAATTACCTTTTGGGGAGGTCCGTTTGATATCCAAAAATTGCTCGCAATAGTCGAACAAGTGGGAAATGTTGGAGTAAACCAGAAAAATTAGGTAAAGCCGGATTTAAATATTGGCTAGGTAACCGTCCTATAGTAAGAGGTGTAGTTATGAACCTTGTAGACCATCCGCATGGGGGTGGTGAAAGGAAGGCCCCAATTGGTAGAAAAAACTCGCAACTTCTTGGGGTTTTCCTGCACTTGGAAGAAGAAGTAGAAAAAGGAAGAAATGTAGTGATAATTTGATTCTTCGTCGTCGTACTAAATAGTAGAGAAAATAGAAATTGTTTCTTCGTCTTTACAAGAAAAAGGAGTAATTAACCGTGACACGTTCACTAAAAAAAATCCTTTTGTAGTGAATCATTTATTAATATATATATATATATATATATATATATATATGGAACGATGAGAATTGAATCCATGCATGGTGGATTCATAATCCATCGCCTTGATCCATTTGGCTACATCCACCCTTATACTATGTAAAAATGATCTATATCAAATTCTAGCCTTTCATTCGTTATCATTCTTTTTTTCTTCTAAGATAGGAAAAATTCTAAAGAATCATGAAAGAAATAAAAAATGTATGTATAAATATTTATAAATAAAAAATTACTAATCAAATAAATAAAAGTAAAGGGGCAATATCAAAAAAGTTGATATTGCCCTTTACTTTCAAAAACTCATCTACCTTAAGATCAAAATTTTATCTATTAATAGATGGAGTATCGATCGCAGCTAGATCTAGAGGGAAATTATGAGCATTACGTTCATGCATTACTTCCATACCAAGGTCATTACTTCCATACCAAGGTTAGCTCGGTTAATAATATCAGCCCAGGTATTAATTACGACCTTGACTATCAACTACAGATTGGTTGAAATTGAAACCATTTAAGTTGAAAGCCATAGTGCTAATACCTAAAGTGATAAACCAAATACCTACTACAGGCCAAGCAACTAAGAAGAAATGTAAAGAACGGGAATTGTCGAAACTTGCATATTGAAAGATCAATCGACCAAAATAACCATGAGCAGCTACAATATTATAGGTTTCTTCCTCTTGACCAAATTTGTAACCTTCATTAGCATATTCATTTTATGTGGTTTCCTTGATCAAACTAGAAGTTACCAAGGAACCATGCATAGCACTGAATAGGGAGCCGCCAAATACACCTAACATGTGAAACAGATGCATAAGAATGTTTGATTTCTTCTCATTTTATGGTTTTAAAAAGTGAAATTATACTATTTACTAATCAATTTCTCATCTGAAGTCTGCTAAACAATAAAATCTCATCCAAAGTAACAATTGTCATCTAGTTTGTCAAAGTTACAATTCTTGTCTTCTTTTATTTCCACATCTTGTTCACCTTCTTCTCTTTCAATTACACACATTGTGCTGAATTACTCAACTTTCTTGTCTCTTCTTTTACTCATCTTGTTTACTTCCTTCTCTTCAATTCCACATTATGATGTATTACTCAATCTTTATTGTCTCTTTTTTATTTTCATCTTGTTCAGCCTCACTTTCAATCCATCTTTTCAGTTCAACATTATGTTGTGCCTTGCAGCTCTTGATTGAGACATTATATCAAACACCTTACCATAAAAAAAATATTTCAAAGAAAGGAGTTAAAAACAAAAATACAATATCAAAATACTAAAATTTGAAGCAAATGATCATATTCAATCATTAAAATTGGTGGGAACACGTCCAACAAAAAGCACAACAACCAAAAGACCCAATACGCACCAAAAAAAGTGAACTAAAAAAAAGGAGAAGAAGAATTAAGGGTGTTAACATTGTGTACCAACAAGGTGGGTTTACGTCCCAAAAAGTTAGGTTCAAGTCCAATTAGAGAAAAACAAAAAGAAGGAAAAGTTTTAAAATATTTTCAGGTTGAAAATGGTGATATGTCTTTTATGGAGTTAAGAGGAAGAAGATGAAAGTATTTTAGACATAAAATTTCATTAAAATTCATGTGATCAACATGTGTTTATTTTCTGTCAAATTATTAAACGGTATTAAGGAGGGAGGGGGTATGAGTATAATGTGAGCTAAACAATTAAAAGTTTTTTTAGGGTGCAAAAAAGGAGGAGTATTGGGTGAAATTTGAAAAAAATACATGAAGTGCGAGTGTAATTTACTCAAAATCTTATGGAATACCTATTTCTTAAGCAAAACTAGTGTTTCTAGAATGACCATTTTGGAAGATACAAAATGCACTTCCAGAAAGACTATCCTGGATTGCAATTTTTGCTTCCAGAATAGTTCTTCCATAAGCTAAAATAGTACTTTTCTGGAACTCCCTTTCTAAAAAATATATTATTGTATTTTTACTTAATAATCGAAGGTACGGTATTCAAGTCCCCTAAGGATGTTCATCACTTGTCCAATCTCACCATGTTTGGTTAAAAGTATTTTTTTGAAGATGGAACATTTTTTATGTCATTGAGTTCAAGAAATTATATATTATGTATGTGTAAGGGTATTGTTGTACATTTATTTAATTAAAAAATTACAAATTATAAAAAAAAATCTTTAAAAAACATTTGTTTCAAGTTATCAAATTTTAGAATTTGAGTATTTTAAGAAAACATTTTTGATAAGTTTATAGGAATCTTTTTTTATATTCTCATAAATCACTAAACATGCATTTGGTTCACAATATATTTTCCTCAACGTATATGTTATAATTGTCAAAATACCCCTATTATCAAAACATTGATTTTTAATGCAATACAAAAATAAAAGATAAATATTGCAACTATGTATATTAAAACTTTTTTTTAACATAGAAGATATATATCCTTTTTCTAATAATTACTAACACTTATTTTCCTTTTGCTTCAAAAGATGAATACTACTGGAAAAAGTTGGCATAAAAATGTTCACAACTAATATATATATATATATATATATATATACACACACACACACATTCAAGCTATGATGAACAAATTGAAAGATTAACGTTGGTTCATGATGTACAATTTTTTTTAATCCTTGAATCAATCTTTGGTAGACTATTTTATCTTGGACTTTTCACACTATATCATTCATAGCTCCCCCAACTCTCTGCCCTGTGAACCTTGCTGCTGACGGAGGTGATCTCTACCAATTCACACTACTACAAAAGGGGCTTTCGAAGACGCAGAATCGAAGACGGTTGTCTTGAAACCGTCTTAGAAGGCTGGGCGGTGGCATTCTCGTAAATAAGGAGTTGTCTTTAAAGACGGTTACATAGAACCCGTCTTTGTTGGGCACAAACCAAGTCGGGCCACTAAGCTGACCGTCTTATTTGTGTAATATTCCAAGACGGTTTACGAATACCCGTCTTGGATTGGGCGTTCAATTTTTTTTTTAAAAAAAACAAAATCACTCTCTCTCAAGCAGTCCAGTACGTGCCCTAAAAAATTGAACTCACAAAGAGTGCTCTAAGATATTCGCGAAACCTTGGCCTTTTGCACCCTAGCCTCATCGTCTCAGTCCGTGCCATTTCCCTCCGGTTAGGCTGCGGTGCTATCCGGCAATGTGTGGTATTTCCCGGCGCGAGTCCTTGTAGAAGGTTCTGCTCATGTTTTCGCGTTTCGCAAAGCCAGGTCCGAGTTCATTATCTTCTCTTTTGGATTAGGTGTTCGACATTTTGACGTTTGGGGTATATGGGTTGAATAGCATTGTATCGTCTTAATGACTTTGGAACTGTTTGGGTTTGTGATTTCATTGAAGCTTCTGTTCTTCATTTTGTGATTTCTTGGTTTCTGATTTCATTGTAGTGACTCAACCAAGGCCCTTTCTCCGTGAAGAGGATGACGTGCTCTGAAACCTGGTTAAGTCGCCTTGTCCATTGAACTCACATACAGGAACATGTATCTCCTGCAACTTTTATTCGTTGATTTGGTAGGAAATAGGGTTATTCTGCTTTAAAATTTTTCGACATCCACTTCCGTTTTGTGAACAGCATGACTGTCTGTGTTGTGGGGTTTTGGTTAGGGGTTTCAATCAGAGGGTATTGGGTTTACATTTCCGAGTGTGTGCTCTGTTGTAGGTTACGGGTTTTGGGTGTTATTTGGTAGTTGAGAGGGTTTTGGGTTTTTTTTCTTATGTATGTTTGTTGCCTTTGCCAAAGTTTTGATGCTGTTATAAAAACCCAACCTCGATAGCAAAGCACAAAACAATGACACCTCTTGAACATGATAGCAATGAGCATTGTTCATTTAGTTTGCAGAAAAAAACCAAGCACGAGTAGCGTTGTGCATTATGTCATATTACTACCACAGGTAAGAAAGGGTTGAATCATCATTTTCTTGGAAAGAAACACAAGACTTAACAAGCATCCCTAGGAACTCAAAACATAGGTAACGACACCACACGTTATTATCATTAAGAAAAGTATAAAAAAAGTGTGTGAAATCTGAAGATGGCAGTTGTTGTTACCATGAATTTAGCATTGGATGCAAGACATGGTTGTTAGACACTTCAACAGTGGTGGAGCATGGGATAAAAGTTAAGAGGCCATAAATTTCTTGGGTGTTTGCTTGGTAATATATACAATATGAATCATTCGAATCATTTGTTTTTTTGGTTTTGTAAATTGAAAGGGAATGGCTGGTCATTAATTGTGATTGAATGATGAAGATGTAGGGAAAATGGTAGTAGAATCATATCATTTGTTTTTTTCTCTTTCTTTTTAGCCTTTTAAGATTTTTATTTTGTTTATTTATTTCAAAACTATGCAACTCGGTTTGATATATATGTAAAAGTTGCGTTGTACTTTGTGATTTGTTTTGTGTTATTTGTATGGTCAATAGACACTGAAAAATTACTGATTTTTTTAGAGACTAATGTTGTTAAAATGTGTTCGGCTGGGCATATAGCAGTAGCTAGCACCCTATGTTTTTGGGTAATGTATATATATATATATATATATATATATATATACTTATATATATATATATATATATATATATATGTAAGTGAAACCTACAACTGTTTCATTGTGAAAGTTGAAACATACTTATAGTTGAAAATGAAAATTTGAAAAAACAAACACTTGCAAAATTCACTACATTTATAAAATATAATAAGAATTATAAGTCTAAAGTGTTGATATTAGATTAGGTTTTTTCAAATAAATATTAATTTTATTAATAGATAGTTATATTTTTTATAACTTATTTCATATATCATTTATTTATTTACATTGATTCCTATTTTTTAAATTTTAAAATTACATAATGAAGTCATTAATCCTATACCTGAATTTGGGTTTTGAAGTTTTTTAGCTTTATTCATAGTTCATCACTAGAGTCAAACCGCAAAATGTACAATATGGCCAAATGATCAGCATTGTCAGCATAGATTCAAAACTGAGGCTAGAATAATATTCACATATTAGGCAATTAGTAGCATACATTGGCAAAAAGAAATACAAAAACACAAATTGCTTGCAACTATTGGTATTCACCATCACAATGGTATTCGATGAATATATAGTTTACCCTTTTTGTTTTCATTTTGGTTGTAGATTTATATTTTAGGTGAAGTGATTTTTGACCTTATGTGTTTAGAGAAAATTCGGTGCACCCCACCTGGCTTGGTTTTGCTAACAAATTCATTATCTATTTAATGTTTTTAATGAGTTGATCATGTGGACATTATTCTTAGTCACCTTTCATAAATATATTATCTCCTTTTACACCATGATTGTGGGCTGATCCTGATGATGACGATGATGTTTATGTCAACCTCTTCTAGACCTGTTGGGTAAACATGTGCCTTCCCTTTATTTTGGCCCTTCATTTTTTATTTAAAAAAGTAAAGAAAGGGAAGACATTCTCATTTCACAATCTTTATATGCTGGACACATAAAAGTCCTGTCTTCCCACATTGCACATTTGCACGAGGAAAGATTTCCCCGAACACTAATTAAAAGAAAAAAATTCTTCATTTCCACCATCATGCAAAAGTTGCTGCATAATTTGTCTAGTATTTTAGATAGATCAGATTATTTACCAGGCCATATATATGAATTTGCACCTGGGCTTGTCCAAGTTCTAATTTATAAGGCATTTTCCACCATATGTTGTTCGCATGCTTTAATCCAAAATGACCTTAATCAGAATGCGTAGCTCATGCATCTTCAGGAGACTATCTCCTAGTGTGTTATTGAAATACAAACTCTTTCTGTAGCCTTTTTGTTTAAAAACATAGACGCAAATAGTGTATTAGTATCAGCACCGTTCCAGTAATTAAATGCCCTACAATGATACTTGTTGAATTCATCAAAAGCCCTTCCAAATCACGTGCATTGGAAGTTTGTTTATCAATGGTAGATCCTTCTTACGATAGTACATTATGTTTTTGGTCACTTCAATTTTACAAAGTTATCAGTGTTATGTTTCTTTGTAAAATTTCATTGTGAATTGCTTATACTAGTCTGAAAGGCAAAACGGGCTCACTACTCGCTATTTTAACCTATTCCTGTCTTTTCTTTTTTCGTCTATTCACTTATATGACGACCACCAACTACCACCAAGCCAACAAGAAAAAGTTGAAAACAAGGGGAGGGGGAAACACATCTGTTTGAGATATATATATATATATATATATATATATATATATATCCAAAACATTTGTGTAATTTATTGGTTTTTTATTAAAGATTACTTCACGAAAAAAAAAACTTTTCTTCTTCTTTGGAAACACTCTCATGTAACTAAAAAAAATATTATTTCATCAAAATGAACTGGATTAAATAGTAACCAAGCAATTAAATTGTTCGACCTTTCTTGCTTTGGATGATATGCATATGCAAATACAAGACAAATGACTGTACAAGTATTCGAACTGCTTAAAATAAAGAGGCTAATCATATTAAATGTATGATTAATACAAAGGAAAAGAGTTGCTCAACTTAGAATGATAAGAAGAACAGAATAAAAATAAATGTTATTCTTTGCCAATTTCTAATAACATTTATTTTGAGTATATGCATTGATAACATTCTAGTTGAAGAATGAAGTTGAATCTGTAGGGCAGAGAAAGGGAATCAACGTTTTGAAGAGAACCACCTCTCTGAAATTCCACAACCATCCTCCGCTTCCATATGAGAAGAATAGGAACAAGTCGATGGTGGTTTTATCTGTGACGAATCACTCATGTCGGGGCTGCTAGAATTATGATGAAGACGGAGAAGACATATGGTGTGTTGAATGCACCATAGTGATTTGTAAAGATTAATCTAATGGTTAAAAAATTTGTATCATACACAAACTTTCAAACAGAAAATCAAAATTTTTAAAAATTAAATCTATGACGTCTTAAAATATCTTGAACATATCATCATCATGACTACCACAACTATCATGCATAATCGTCTTCGCCATAACTGACATGGCTGTTACCACAACCACCACCATCATTGTCAACAGCCACTGCCACCACAGCCAACATGACTATTGTCATTGTCGTCAACATGCTGGCGACGATGGAGACTGCAGCAGTGACGGTCATGTTGATGGCGATGACAGTAATGACGGTTATATTAGTGGCGACGATGGTAGTCATGGCAGAGATCATGATGGTGGTTGCAAGGACAACAGTGGCAATTATGTTGGTGACAATGACGATGGTCATGGTGACGATCACGACGATGGTCATGATGACGATCACGACGATGGTAATGGCGACGATCACAACGGTAGTGGTAGTGACAAGGCAATGGTGGTAGTTGTGACGATGATGGTGATTGTGGTGACAATTTTGACATAAATTAAAATTTTAAAATATTTGATTTTCTATTTAATAATTTTTATAGAGATTTTATGATTAAATGAGATTTTAATTTGAATTTAACATATTCTTACATAAGAGAATCATTCTTATATCATACACCGTGATATAAACGTACTTAACAATTGCACTTTTAATTTTCTACTCGTGCAGCCAATTGCCAATATATCTCACCAAATCTAAAATTTTCAGAAATACTATTATGCAGATGAGAGGATAGTGTGAAGCAATTGGTAGAAACTAATGAGACTATTTCTAAAATTTTACACACCGAAATGTATTCCCATCCCTACAGGAATCAACTTACCCATCCTCCTTCCCCAGGAATAGAAACAACAGTTAATGTGGGAATACCTCTTCCCAGAAATCAAATAAGCATGAGAAACATTATTTTATTACGCCATAACAAACATGGATATATTTTTACCAATCCCGTATTCCGGGAAATATTAAAACATAAAATGAAACAAACACTCTCGTGCAAAAGGCTCTTAAATTAACTATATCCTTTGGAATGAGTGTCCTACTGATATCTCATCCTTGTTATTAGCCTCGGGCACCTCTTTCGTTAGATCTGTTTAGTTTCTTGTCTTTTGCATCGATCTTTCCCACTGATAAAAAAACTATATCCTAATATAATAAGAGCTTTAAACATGACAAATTCTAAGGTGTGAAACTATGATGCTAAATCAATTTGGATAAAAAAAAAAACTATAAAATAATCATGGTAGAAGTCGTACCAAGTATTTGGAGTCTTATTGCCTTTAAAGATCTCGTCCAGTATATGATTGATAACATTAAGTCATGATAATGCAGTTATCTTCTTTACAATAGAATAGTTGTTTTCTGATAAGACAATGAGTCTCTAATTTGAATTACACCCTTCAGTTGTTAAGGGCATCTAGCCTTGTTTCGGTTGCTTTGTCTTAGGCCTATTGGATGATGTTATCTATTTGTGGTCAATTAATTTACTCTTATAAGGCATTATAAGATATAGGTCAGGCCAAGTGAAGTATATTTGATTCGATTATTCTTTATTTATTTGGAGTTTACAGTTGTTAAGAAAATGACTTTTAAAGGCATTAAGGTTGTGTTTGATATCCATTTCCAAAAAAAAAAAAAATTATTTTCAAAATGCAATTAAACAAGATTGCTCAAACAGTTGATTAAAGGTGGTGTCCGTAAGACACAAAGCATGGTAATATGTTGAGGGAGAAGTTAAACAAGCTAGATGAAAATAACAGAAGATGAAAAAATATATCTCCCAATCGTTTTTGTGTTTTATTTTTAAAAGGTTTAATTACTTTACAGATCCCTGAACACTCTTCAACTAGTTTAGAATTTTTGCAGGAACGAGGAGATTATTAATACACAGAGAGTCACAGTTTTAGTTAGATTCCTAAATTATTTGTCAAACAAATACAAGTTCAAAAACTGAATTGCAATTGAAAAAAAATCAATAAAAGTCCAGGAACTTAGTTAAAAATTTGATAAAAGTTTTGGGTTTTGTAAAGTAATTAAAAAAACTTAAAACATTATTTTGGGAATAATTTTCAATATTTAATAGATTTCACTATTTTAGGCCAGAAATTGATTATAAAGTAGTATGCATGAGAAACAATTTTTAAAACCAAAAGTGAGAAAACGATCAAACATGCCCTAAACTTTTGTGTTATTAAATAATATCTATTTTAAAATTACTTTATTATCAATATTGGAGCAGTATAACAAAGTGAAGGTCTTCTTTTTGGATGATTATAATCAAACTTGGCGGTTGCTGAGCCAAAAAAAAAATTTACTCGATGCCAAATTTTAAGTAGTAATAAATTTTATTTTTAGGTAATGTCGAATTTTATTTTTAAACCTATAATTTTATTGGTAGTACCAAATTTTATTTTTAAGCCTATAATTTTACTTAAAAAAAATTTAAAAATATTTTTAAGTAGTGTTATGACCATTTCTGATTTGGCCATGGCTCCACCACTAAAACTTACACTGGTTTTATATACATACCGGTAGAATGGTGAGAACAAAGGAAGCCATCCTATAGCATGTCCATATCACATGGCCTCAGAGTTATAAAAACCGGTCCGGTCCGACTGGTCGGATCGGGACCTGGTAGGTTAACCGGTCCGATTTTGTAGTTGGACCGTTTATGCAATCGACCCAGTCCAAACCGGTCACATCCGACCGGTCCAACCGATCTGGTCCGGTTTGCTTTTCTTTTTTTTTTAATTGTTTTTTGGAATTTTTTATTTTTTATTTAAAATTTTAGATTATCATGAATTGTTATTTTGAATTTTGGAGTATAAATGTGTTTTTCTTACTTAAATAATGTTAGTTATATACTTATATATAATATATAATATATACATATATAAATTTAAATTTTTAATATATACCGGACCAATTACTGACCTACCTGATCCACTATTTCGACCGAGTCAATCATCATGCTGGTTTTAATAACAATGCATGGCATGCCCTATTGGCATTGGGGTGATCACATATATTTAAGTTATGTTTGATAAAATTAGATGAAAAGTTAATTGAAAATAAAAAAATTATTTGAAAGTTGAAAATTAATAATTGAAAAATTAACTTATTAAATTATAAATATCCAATAAAATTAGTTTATTGAAAAATATAATATGACTGAAAAATAATTAAATCATGATTTCTTTAAAAAGAATGATTAAAAAAATGAATAAAAATTAAATAAAATAAAAATATTAAAATAAACTTATTTACTGAAACAATTTTTTTAAAAGATAAAAACTAATTAAAATATCTTTCTAAACAAGCCGATGAAAGCTGAAATGCTGAATCTAGAGAATAGGATAGCTATAACATCTTAACATGGGACCAGGCCCAATTAAGAATGATAGTTGTGCAAGCTATATATAACACGCAAAACCGTTTAGTTTATGCCCGTGATTATGTTTTTCCTTCTTCTAATAACGAACATAATGAATGAGAAGCAGCCAAGTAATGGAAAAAGGTGAATTAATAATAGCTGGATTGAAGCAATGAGGCTGGCTGACGGTGCTTGTCCTTGTCCTCTTCAAAAAGAATTCGAACTCCGCTCCGCACCTCTACCAGTTATCAATTAAGACATTTGTCTTTGACCAACTGAACTAATTGACAGCGTAAGAATTTGGATAGATATAAAGTAAATAAACACACACCCATCAACTCTCCTTTTCTGGCTCCATACTCCGTTCCCATCTATCTCTTTCTATCTGTACAACAATGTCTGCTGCCACTGTCACTACGGCCTCTATCCATAGATTCCCTACTGTTGTTGTATGTATAAAAGAAAAGATTCCTTTGTTTTCTCAGAGTCCAGCTATGCCTATGATATGAGACACAGCCACAGTCCTTTTGGACCTCCCTTCATCTGCATTCTGCACCAAACCTCCACTTTCTCTATCATCCATTCTAATTTATTTGGAATCTTTCGGACCCGCGACCAACTAGATAACACACCGCTTCAGTTCATATGTCTCACTTCTTTATTCTCACTTTCTTTTTTATACATACATGGGAAGGGATTTTACCTTAATAACTCTCACCTTCGTAACCACATTTTCTCCATCCAATTGTTGGTTACTTTAATCCTGATTTTGTTCATTTTAGTAGAAAATGACGTGAAAAACAATTCAAATGAGAATTTTATAAAGCTAGATATTATAGTAATTAACGTTTACATTCTCAACGATCGACTAAAATGAAGGTTTGGTCATTATTTTGCTATTCATGTTTTCAACCCGCAGCGTTAATTATCTCCCAGTGTAGGCCTAGGGTAAATTCGCTGCTATCATGTGAGCTGCAACATGGTAATTAATATTCAACCATATTGTTGCTAAGTGATGACTGCAACAAGTGTCACTTTCGAAGCCACCAAAAACACAAAAGCATCTAAGAAATATTCCCAATACCCAATTATATCAACGATTTATAATTATATGATCATGAACGTCATTTTAATTTTGAGTTAAATAAATTTAGTCTATATTTTGTTTCCATTTGGTCTCTTTAAATAAAAAAAACTAACAGTTTATGTTTCTGTTAATTATTTTTGTTTTAGTCCCTCACAATATTCTCAATTTTAGGTCATTGTTTCAAACTTTCCATCCTTGTATAATTGTAAATTTTTAATAAAAACATATAATATTCATCGATTTTATTGATAATTAATCTAATTGATTATTTTTAATGAGATTTTTTTAATCATTTTTTTTCATCCATTGAACTTAAGATATTGCTTAAGAGAATCGTATCTATTCAGACCTATGACTTATTCGTAGAAAAAAAATGACTTTCATCCTTTTTCACTAAGTCTTTTTTAATCAGTGATACTCATACCACTAATTTATTGGAAGAAAAATGTATTTATAATTCTTGTACTTTTAGAAAAACTTGGTCTTAGTCCTTATGCTTTTAAATGGATAAAATCATTCCTCCAATAATAAAAATAAATAACTTTCGTCCTTTTCCTCTAAGTCTATTAGTGGCATGTTGAGGTGGCAAACAATTTGCCATGTTTGTGATTTACGATAGTTTTTATAAATTTTGACATTTTAAAAAACCTTAGATTTACATGATAGGTTGTTTAAACTTAATATTTCTTGACATTTGTTACAACTCAAACCGTCCCACACCATAACAGAATCCAGTCGCCACCCCTTTAAAACAAAACTCCCAACCATCACCCGCATAGACCATTATATATATATATATATATATATATATATATATATATATATATATATATATATATATATATATATATATATATAACAGAATCTTGACATCACCTATTACGTCTCCATTTCATCTCATGTATTGTGAAAACCCACACAACCTTTCCATTCCATCCCTGCATTTGTATAACAAAAAATTAATTGTGTTTTTGTCCTAATGATATGATCTTTGTTACAAGTCATATTATTTTTATGGAAGAACGTCTGATATCTTGTTTAGAGGAACTAAAGACAATAATAGATGAAAATGAAATTTAGCGCAAAGATAAATACATATAGCAATGGCACCAAAATTCAAAACAAAATGATTGAAATACAAAAAAAAGTAGAAAAGATGGAATGGACGAAAAATGAAAAAGAAAGTGTCACACTATAGGAGAATGATAAGCTAAACAAAGGATCGCCACAATGATATGAAAACCTTCTCAGATTCGGTAGCAAAGCCGAGACAGCAATGGGTTCTATGTTCCATCAGGAATGGAGCTAAAGAAGTTTGATCAAATTCAAAGGAGGTTCTACTCCAAAAATAAAAAAAGTAAGGGAAGTGCTCTACTTATATTCATAAAGGAGTAAATCTCAAATATTATTTAACTCTGAATATTATAGAAATTACATATCTATTTATAGAATTTCTAAGTAGCACATATCTCGTGTAATAAGGTTGGTAGTTAACCCTAATTTTAAAAAACATAAACAAAATATTCAAGCAATTAAGTAAAACTAAACCTATCCTAGAATTAAAACTTGTGTTCCTAATTATCAAACCAACCAGCCATTCATTACAATTAAAATCAGTCCTAAAAACTTAAATAAAATGAAATAAAAAAAATATTTGCAAGTCCATAATTGGTCACTATTAAGTTGGATTGTCATACACACTTGAATCAAGTGTATCATCTTGAACTCTCTTCTCCCATTTTTTGACTAAAATGAACTTTTAATCTTGCCATAATATAATATTATTTTGGTAAAATAAAAAAATACTATAAAACCTTGTGCAAATTACTTAAATCATTTAAGGAATATTAGCAATACACTCTCTAAGTCAAACTTTCTAATACTCATGGTTAAAATTAATTGAACACCAAAAAATAGAGAGAGAAACTCAGTAATAGCGAGTAGAGCCACAAAAATAAATATTGAATGAAAAATAAATATATTTAATGTCTTGGATTTATTTTAAACTTATCATAAAAGGAAGTAGAAAAGGAGAATTTAGAATTATTTCCCTACCCCTCCCTCCGAGTTTTGTCAAACACGCCGAAGCATTTGACCCGGCGAACCCACATTTTACCATGATCATTTGCTGTTATTTGGGGAATCACTTCTTTACCATGTGTTGTCTGAGCAGAAGTTGTATTATCTTTTTTTCTGAACTGAGGAAAAGTTGGACTAATAAGTAATAACTGGGATTATAAGAATTCATTTTAAAAAAAAAATAAAAAAATTATGCCACTTATTAACGGCGACTTTTATGTTATTCATGTAACGGTATCATATAAATCGCATTCAACAATAACAAACCCTGTAATTAGACTCCATACATATGAATTTTTTCTTTTTTGATAGAACATATGAATTTAAATCATACCCTATTTATTCGGCGAGAATATCGAATTGAGATAGTGTTATCATGTTATTAGACCAGCTATCCAAGGGAGGGAAAACACTTGTTTTCTTAGGTCAAAAGACACCAAATTTGTATCTCTCCGGGCTCTCCATCTCTAATTCCTCGAAACCATTATTTTTCTTTCACAAAAATAATGTTTGAAAAACTCTTTTTTTATATAGACAATTCCAAATAAAAAGTTTTACCATATACAATAAGAAACTAAGGTCTATTTTGGCGTGATTTTTATTTGAGTTTCAAAATTTTAAAAACAACAATCACTTTTTAGTTTTAAAATTTTAGTTTTACTTTTTTCTCTAATTTTAATTTTAAAATAAATCCATTATGAAAATAATTATTGTCTAGTGTAGAAAGAATGTATTTTTATAAAACTAAAACCATGTTCACAATTTTTTTCTTGTTTTGAAAATAAGCTACAACCGTTTCTTTCTTCTTTTTTATTTTTGTCAAAAGCGTTTTATTTTGAAATTTACATTAATTTTTTTAAAAAAACTTTCAACCATTACAGACAAACCCTAAGATCATTCAATTCAAAAGCATATTGAGTGCACCGGTAAGTGTAAACGTTATTCCCTTTTTAATTAATATAATCAGATATTACTTTTTCTTCTTTTTTTTTTGTAACTAGTATTTTAGCACGTGTAAATGCATAAAATAAATATTTTATTTTATAAAATTAAAATTTATAATTTAAAATAAATAAATATTTTTAAATATATAAATTATATTATCATTAAAATATGTAATAAATAAATATTTTTGAATATATAATTATATTTTAAGTTTATGATAAATGATTTCTTAGTATTTTTACTTATCGATAATTTTTTGAACATATAATTATATTGTGATATATTATTACTGTTATCTATTGTTAATTTTTTAAAACTATTCAAATTCAAACTAGAACTAAAAATAATAGATGGAAAGGAATAAGAAATTATGTTAAATCGTTAAATTAATATTAAAATCATAAAATAATATAAAATGCATGTTAAATTGATATTAAAAAAATAACAAACAACATAATTTTACATCTCAATAAAAAAAAATTTTATTCTTTAACCAATTGTCTTAGAGGCTTTAGTTAACATTTGCCTCTTTCTTATTATATTTGTTACTTACTCTCTTTCTTCTCTATTTTATTTTATCTCTCAATTCCTCCTACTTCATACAGCACATTTTGCTGTGTAGATTTATAAAATTCTTGTTATCTAGGCATTTGAATTGTAAGGCTTTTCATACAAGGAAGGTATTCATATGCTGATTATATCATGCCTGGGTTGGTTTATCATGAAAAGTAATACCAAGACAATTGTGTGTGGGCTTATATAAAAGCCATTTTCAGACAGAGTTTTTGAGTTTGACTAAACACGAGAGAGAGAGGACAAACAATGCATATGTATAAAAAATGAAACAATCTACGAAAGGCACTATGTAACTAAAGTGGACCTGAACGGTTAAAACACAAAAACAACAAGAGACAATACATGGATTTTAATTTTATTTTAATGTAATATAAGAAAAGGCACGAACGCTACACGTCGCAATCATTACAAATATTATTCTTTCGTTCTTCTAAAACTGACCTTACTGCCAGCACTGTAGATATTGACCGAATATATGCCATTTTATTTATTGAGGACCGCAAAATGTAAAATTAATAATACTAATTTAATGAAAAGCTATTCTGAAAATCGAAATGCGAGGAAGGGTCTCTTAGTTGAAAATTTCATGGAAAAAATAATAAACAAAAAAAAAAAAAAGAGAGAACTATAGTTTAATTTGACAGTCACAGCAAAAAGAAAAGAGAAGCGAAGAAGGAAACACAAGGAGAAAAGAGAAGTGGGAATTAATCATGGAGAGCCATTTTCGGATCGATCGAAGTGGAGGAGTTGACCAGTACATTTTGGGCAGTCTTCAACCTGTTTGGGAACCATGAAATACATGAGACAGCCCTTGCACCCAGCCACCACCAGAACATTGTTATTCTGTTTCTCTACCTGTCCCTCATCATAGTGCTCTTTGGATGAAGAAGGGCATGATTCCGATGAAGACTCTTCGCTGTCGTACCAGCTCTCTTCTTCTTCTTCTTCGGACTCACAATCCCTACTTACACTATAATCTGCCCTCCTGCTTCTTGGATCCTCCTTTGCTTTCATCCCGTTCCTCCAGTTAATGTAATATATTTCCCCCGTCTGTTATATATAGTTAACTAATCAATTACCAACTCATTCATCACCAACTAATCATCAGTCATATCATGGAAATAGAAAAATAAATTAACACTCGGATCAGAATATAGGATCAAACAGATATTAATTAATTGTTCCTGTCCGGCCTCTTCATTCTCTTGCATGTGTACTGTAAGACTAACATATGTGTATATATATGTATATATATATATATATATATATGCATATATATATATATATATATTCACAAATTAAAATACCCTCTTCCCCAATAACTGAACGGAAGCAATTAATACTAATCATCAGTCATATCATATGGAAATAGGAAAATCAATTAACACCTGGATCGGAATATAGGATCAAACAGATATTAATTAATTGTTCCTGTCCGGCCCCTTCATTCTCTTGTGTACTGTAAGAGTAACATATGTATGTATATATGTATAAATTCACAAATTAAAATACCCTCTTCCCCAATACCTGAACGGAAGCAATTAATGCTATCTAGGGATTTACAGGATGGTCTAACATAGAAAAGATGACTGACAGACGTTCCTTCCCTAATAGAGAAAAAACTAATTAAAATCCTTTTTCTTTCTAGCTAGGGTTTTCGTCTGATGAGCATGTGCAAAACTGTTGTCTTGGAAATAAAGGCATCCATGGGGATACCCAAGATCCAGTTTCATGCAAGAAGTATACTTTTAAGAAGAGGAGAGAAAAATTATATTGTACAATATTTATTAAGTGATTATTACTGGCCGGGGAGGGGAAAAAGTAAGAGAAAAGGAAAAACCTTTAAATCTAGGCATTGCTCCCAATGATAAGGGAGTGAGATGTGGGAGTTGAGCTCTAAAGTGGTATCGGAGATATGACTATTATCCGGGTCCGGGACATCGTCTGAGCTGGATGAGATTCCTATGCCTGCATCCGTAGCAGACCCGTCATCTTCTTCCGGCCTCCTGCTCTGCTGATGGTTGTTGTTGTTGTTGTTTAAGGAACAGTTTTGAAGAGACCTCTCTATGGAAGCAGTGATCGCCTCCATATTTGGATTGGAGCTGTCATTGTTGCCAACAACCAATTAATGAAAACAAATCACAAAGCATATGTGTGTGTGTGTGTGTGTGTGTATATATATATATATATATATATATATATATGATCGGAGGATATTAATTACCTGCGACTGCGAGCAAAATCAAATGAAGAGCAGCTAGCTACACCAAAACTAGTTGTACTGAACAACACACATACCCCCAAAGAGAGAGAGAGAGAGAGAGAGAGAGAGAGAGATTATGGAAGCAATATTATAAATGAGAACTAACTGGCTACGGAGGGAGGCTTGGGATCGATATATTATGTTATTTACATTGTTCTTCATTTAAGGGTAGAACAGATCCATCTCACACGCTCTCCGCCTGCGCGTGTGGAACGCTCATGTAAAACGATGTGGGGTACCACCTGTCAGCTCCAGGGAACCACTGTGGGTTGCATTTTGTCTCGCTTCGCTGCTTTGGCTGCAAATTTCACGCGCTTTCCTGGAGCTTTTCTTGTCTTCCAATCACAAATTAAACTATAATAACATTACAAATATTTTTTAAACTCACAATTCTACTCCTTAATTTCTCATTTTCACATTTAACATTATGGTACCTTCAACAACACAACTTTTTAAACTCAAAACTATTTAAATACTTAATTTAATTGTATCTACTTATTATGTAATTTATTAACTCTCTTTTTTGCAAAGAATACTCACTTTTTACTTTAAGGAGAAAATAAATGCTTTTGATAGCTTCTTCTTTTTTTGGTGAATTAGTAGTACCTTGTTTAGTTTAAGGTATTTATCTTATTAATTAATGAGCTATATGGATTTTTTCTTTACAAATACTATATTTTAAAATAATTGAATAAATATAAAGAACGAAAATTAACGTAAACAAAAAATTATGGCATGATATATCGATTGTATTTGTATGCTTAAATATAACTGACTACATCTGAATGAAAAAAGTCTAAGAAAAATATATGATATGCATCATTAGTGTAATTTATTTATATTGGTATTCAATCATAATTTATTTTATATGATATATTTATTGGCTTAAATAATAATTATCACAAAAGTTATATTAAATATGATTTTTAATTTTTAATCAATTGA
>PYAF01001895.1:44262-56802 GCA_007407185.1 Glycine tomentella
TTCAGTCATAATTTATTTTATATGATATATTTATTGGCTTTAATAATAATTATCACAAAAGTTATATTAAATATGGTTTTTAATTTTTGATCAATTGACAATATAAAAATGTATATTAATAGTACATGTCTATTAGTATCTTGATAACTAGTACCGAAAAATATTAGTTAATAAATTAAAAAATATTTTTTTAAAAATCATATGGAGGCATATTTTTAAAGTATAGGATCGGAGAATCAATTTTTTTTATCTAAAAAATAAAGGAGAGTGCATTTTTGTACATTTTAATAGAAAGAATTCCTTTTTATTTTTTTAACCAATACATTTAAGACTGGTTAACATTTATCTGTCTATTAAACTATAAAACTCAATATATGATTGAATTAAGCGATTTGGGAAGTATTGAGATTATACAACAATAAGAGATCAAATTTCGTTTTATAAGAGTGGAGGTAGAATCGCGATTACCGAAAAGAATGCCGGGACTTTATTGAAACCGTTTTGTTGTTTGTTACTGAAAAAATAATTAAAAATAAATCATTTACATAAAAACTATTTTAAAATATGCATACTTAATTTAAGACAAGCTGGTATATAAATCAAAGTATGGTTTTTAAATATATATATATATATATATATATATATATATATCAAAGTACGATTAAACTCATTCTTTTTAAGAGATGCTGGTATTGAAATTTAAGACATGTTTGATTTACTCTTAGAATCAATTTTTTTTATGATGTATATGTTTCAATGCAAATTACTAAAATTTATATAAAAAATTAACAAAAACTACATATGATTAAAAGTAATTTAAATACATATTTAATTGCATCTAATAGTTCAAAATCAATTATAACTAACTTTACCTCTTAATATCTCCTAAAAAAGCTTTACCTCTTAATATAAATTGGCAATCATCCGACAATTTGAAGTATATATCTTCAATATTGGACAGGTAAATTAAGTAAAATTATAAAATATAAATTATAAATAAAAATCAACTGGACATACATGTGGTCGGATATTTTCTCGTACTTTTAATGTCAACCGAACGATTAACTGTAATACAAATAATTGAAATTGAGATTTAAAGAAAATATTAAAAGATGATGAAATTACTACTATATTAAGAGATGTCCCGTAGACTAATATAAAAACTAATTATGAGATATAATAGTTTAAAAAAAAAAGTGGAGTAAAACTTGTCTAATGGTAATGGGTTCGAGTTCCAATGGTAAAAATAGTGAAAAATAAAAAATATTTAATTTAATAACATAGTTAACATATAGTAGGATGTTGAGGTGCAGAGATGGGAAGCAGAAATATGTTAAAGAAAGAGAAAGAGAATTTTGGGGGGTGAGAATAAGAAAGAGCAAGAGTGGGACGCACAGAAACGGACACCGGCATGGCCGAATGTATCGGGGCTGCTGCTGCTGTGGCTGGTTGCAACTAATAGGTAAACTTGAGAAACACACACAGAACAAGAAATGGAGAGTGACTGAGAGAGAAAATACATGGGACAATAAGGATGGGAGGGGAAAATAAAATAAAAAAGAATATTTGTGTAAAGGTAAAGGTGCAACGATCTTAAAATTGATAAAGTAATTTGCAATTTGAATGGAAACCCCACTCACGAGATGGCACAGGCGCACAGCACTGATGTCATGACTCAACTATTGTGTTAAAAGGAAAAGAAGAGAAAGGAAAATTGATATGATTGGAGCCGTTGGATGTCTCACAAAATGCTAATACCTAGCCGAGAGGCCCAATGCACATCCGTCTGCACTTATTCTGTTTATGGAATCTGTTCTGAACTCTTGCGGGTCATCTGACAACAATGCCTCTGTAATGCCCCCACTCTTATTTCTCTCAGCTCCAGCCCCAGCCCCAGCCCCAGCCCCGGGATCATACCACATTCCCTTGTGTTTTTTTTTTTTTAAGGGTCAGGGCACCCTTGTGTTTCTAACTTCCAAGTTCCAACTCTATAATTCTGGTTTATCTTATTCTATATGTAAATTTTAGTCTTTTTTTTATAAGAAAATATTTGGTGATCATCCACTGTGTCATCTAATACCTAGATAGAGAGTACAAAGAGAAAAAAATATATAAATATATAGGATTTATGATGTGATAAAAAAATTAGAAAAAATGAGAATTATTAATCAAAATATATAAAATTATGACTGATTTGTGTATCTCTATTTTTTTTTTCATTTCTAGCATTTTTTTTTTCATTTTTAGTTTTCATGGCCTTAGCATTAACATTTTTTTAATGGCATCTGAAGACAAGAACTAAAAATGTAAAAATGAAAAAACTTACAAACCCACCAAAAATGAAAAAAACATAAACTTACTCAGACGAATTTCAAATTTATGCATTTTTTGTAAAATAAAAATATAATTAAAATTAATAAAAAATACAATTCAAACCACTTTAAATTAGATTAAATAAAATTACAATTTTAAGCCAAATAAATTGAATAATAAATTAACAAAATCAAAATAATTTAATCTAATGATTTTTTTCTTTCACAACTGATGGAAGGAGTTTTTGACCCCAAAAACACAAATAAAATACAAAATTATCCAAATAATACAAGTGTAAAATTATTTACATAAATAATATAAAATACTATTGAAAATGAGAAATTAGTTTCCCACAACTCGAATACTCAAAGTGCAACATAATATTTTTTTGTTTTCGATGCTGAAAAATCAATTGTCGATGTACCGATTTCTCAACATGTCTTTTTGTGGGAATTGATTTCTCTTTCCAACGGTGTTTTATATTATTTATGTAAATAATTTTATACTTGTATTATTTAGATAATTTTTTATTTTATTTGTATTTTTGTGTCAAAAACTCCAATCCAGTACGAGAACAGCCGTTGGATTAAGTAATAAGAAAATATAAAATCTCTTGTTTAGCGGCCGGGCAGGGGTATTTGGGTGATTGGGTCTATGGGAAAGAAACGCGTTTGGAATTGAAAAATCGCCTTATTCTGTAGTATTTATTAATGAAAGATATATATTTTTTTGTATAAAAAAAAGCCCAATTGGATTAGAGGAAGAGAGAGTGAGGATGGAGAAAACAGAGGAAAAGGTGGCGGTGGGCGTGCCAGTGCAATTGTTTTACGGTGGAGAAAATGAATATCAAAGGGGAATGATCCCTCCTAACGCGGTGTTTGGAGATCCAAAGGGCATCCCCATCCAGCAGACCATATACAGGGACACTCCTGCTCCTTTCAACTGTCCTTACTGCGGTGACACCGCTCTCACTACCGTCAGGTAGGTTTTTCTCTTCAATTTCTATTCAAATCATCTTATCTCATAACAAATTAGCAGATTCAATTTGCAACCAAAATCGCTCTTCTTCTTGCTATTGTTATTAGGGTTAGACAATTTTTTGCTCATTATATTATTATGATTTTGTTTTCGTCCCTATTATTTTTTATTTATTTATTTAGTATGTGGCGTCAAGGGATTATGATCTAGTCATGGCGTATTTAAAAGAGATTGGATATTGGCTTGATTTGGAATGAAAGGAAAAATGTACCCACAGATACCCATATGTAAAATCTATTACCAAGGGTCTAGTTCATGCTTGAGTTCAATTCCTTCCTATGAATAAAAAAAAGAAGTAAATGGATTTTTTGTATCACATATTAATGGGCAGCGGGTAGTAACCAGCAAGGTATTCCTTGGTGAATATCCCAATCTGAAAGGATTCAAATGTTCTTACAAACCAAAAAATTGTTTAAATATTTACAAGCGTCAACGAATTCATTTTTAGCGTAAATATATATTTCAATTTTATTTATTTATTATTTTATTTTTATGTAAATAATATAGATAGATACTTGTAGATCCTTGTTTAATGTATACCAGTGTGAATATGGAGCGAATTTTCATCAACAGGACAGGTGATGAGAGTTATTAGGTTTTTATCTTATGTATAAAAATATTAAAACTAATCAACGGTTCAGATCTCATCCAATTTTTAAAAAAAACTGAAGAGGATCCTGTCCCGAGTTATTATTACCTGTGCTCATTCCCTCCTCCTGTCATTCTACTAAAATGAGAATCTTTTAAGCCTTAAATATGTTTTTGTTTATATAAATTAAAGTTTTTCATTTTTGGTCATGTAAGTTCATTTTTTAATTTTAATTCTTGTAAGTTAATATTTTTTAATTTTGGTTCGTCTAAAAAATTTTGTTCACTTAAGTTTGGATTTTTAAACTTTAGTCCTTTTAAAATTCTAATATTTTCATTTATCGTCTCGTAAGTTTGCAGGATCAAAATTGAAAAACCACAAATGTATAGAGACTAAAATTGAGTAAAATATCTTACATGAACAAAAACTTTAAAAAACACAAACTTACGGACTAAAATTAGAAAAATAAATTTACCGGATTCAAAAATTAAAAAAAATGCTAACTTACCAAAAACACATTTAAGCCATCTTTTAATATAAGAGAAATTTTTATAAAAGTTCACAATTTTATAGAGATTGAAATGATAAGGTGAGGAACTAAAAAAATACTACGTATTAAACAGGGACACAGAAAAAAAAATTAAAAACCAAAACCAAAAAATGCATATAAAGGTACTAAAAACTTAGTTAAAACCTTTTACAGCACAGCTATTGACCTTCTGTTCTGTTATTGCTAACAAGTTCAAATTTTGATCCTGTTTGGCTATTTATCTTGCACTAACTGGCTGTGTGTGTGGGTTAAATGATTCTTTATGTCAATTAGCCGTTGAAAAAGAACATCTTATTTGAGATGTATGTGTAACAAGCATCTGCTGGAGATGATGCAACTCATGGTGATGGTTTTCCATCCTTAGGTTGGGCAAGAGAAAGAATTATTATTCACTTGTTGATGTTTCAACTGACTGGATACAATCAGCTGAGTCTTGAGATTTAAGGCTCAGTCAAGTTTGAGTTAACTTGCAGTTACTTAGACACACACCGAGGAACTATCTTAACAAATGTTAATTTGGGATTGATAAGCATGGCTAACATTCTGTAAATTTGTCAATTTTAAAACGTTTTTCTTGATTTTATTCATTCCCTAGATTAAGATTTAAGCATAATATGTAATATAAGTAGTTGGAGATTACATCCAATTTTGAATTTTTTTACATCATTACAACTTTGCTAGGCTCTGTTTTCTTATGATGTCTTGACCTGAAAAACAGATCAAAGCCCAGTCTAGCAGCATTTGTTGGATGCTTTATGCCGATGATGCTTGGAGTTTGCTTTCTTTGCCCTTCAATGGATTGTCTTTGGCATAAATATCACTACTGTCCTAAATGTCAAGAAAAGGTAGTGTCGTCGTGAATATGAATAACATTGATCCAAATGATGTCCAATTGCAACTCAATGGCTATATTGTTATGTTCATGTGTAGGTTGCTGATTTTGAGAAATCAGATCCCTGTGCTGTGATGGATCCACCACACTGGACTCAGGAGAGCTTTGCATTGTCTGGATAGGGTGATAATTCTGTAACTGCCATTTGGTCTTTGCATTTTCTATATATTGTTTACGAATAAGCTGTTACATGTGCATGGGACAAACTTACTGCTCTTGAATTTGATGTAAAATTGAATTGTCTACTTATACATGTTTTGTTGTACAACTATAATAAACTCATGTTTTGTTAATATTATACTTTAAGGAGAATTGCATGCATCCACAAGCTACTTGCATTATTTTGTTATTTTGGCCTTGATAATTGGATTGAGTTGTCTGGTGATGAGGAGATATTCTTCCTCTCATTATTTCTAATAAGGCAGTGACTTTCTTATGTAAAAATCCAAGTGTGTTCTTTTGTTATACCGAGATGCAATTTATTTGTAAATATTCCATTTGTTCGTTTACTATAGTTATTTAGCTATTAAATAACGAACAACTATATGAGAGTTTTGGTGCCTTTTGTTAAGAAATAAAAAATGATTTTTCTTGAATAATGATTTGTCGGCTATAATAGATGACTTTTATTTCAAATCTTGTTCCAAAGACTTCTGTTTCGGGCTCCCCGTGAACTGCATATATAATATTTAACGCAATTCAGTATTGTGTTATTTACAGCAATGAAACAATATAGAACTCCCCATGATTGAGTACAATGAAACAAACAACTGTAACAAAAAAAAAAAAAAAAAAAAAACCTTAATTATTAATTAGGTTCCTAAATTTTAAAAAAGATCACCTTCCAATTTTTTTAAAAAGATCAATCAAGTCCCTTAATTTTTAAAAATGTGTTGTTGTGATGCTTTCTGTCCAATTGGAGCTGTGACGGCTAAAAATTATTATAAAGTTTTTGTAATAAAAAATCACCGGAAAATGAGTTCAAAATTTTGAAAGCACAATAGATTATGATACCATATTACTACAATATGAGCCTTAGATTTCTTGCATGGAGTTCACCGGTGAATTAGCAGACAGCTGACGCCAAGAACAAGGGGTTACATGTCTTCGATGACGATCCACAAAGATATAGCTTCCGAGGAGAACCAAAAGCCACTCTTCTACTTAGAGGTGTGAAAATGGATCTAAACTCACGTGTCAACCCGGCCCACCACAGATACAAGCTGGACCGGATCCAAAAGAAAGGATTTTGCCGTTGGATATAAAATTTGACCTGATCCACTTATGACTCACCTACAAGGGTTGAACCCTCCTAAAATATACTTTTAGTATTTTTTTAATATTATTCAACATTATTTTATTTATTGTTTTGTTAAGATTATTTTTAAAAAATTTGTTATTATAGTTCTAAACTCTAGCTTGTGATATGTCTTGATGTGGTATGTGAATAGTGAAAATTTAAATTTAACTAATGTTTTTCTAATTTATTCCATGTTATTTTAATAAAAATTGATTTTTTTAATTTTATTTTTAAAAAAATATATTTTATTTTATTTTAGGTGGATTGGTGAACCAATCCGTTTAACACACAATCCGTGGTGGTCCAGGTTGGACCATTTTTTTTCTTCTAAAATTAACTTTAAGTGGATTAGATTGGACTGACTCATTAAAAGGTGGATTGAGGTGGATTGGATCCAACCGACTAGACCAATTTGACACTTCTACTAGTGAATTATACTTCTATCCACATATGTCAAGTCGGTTACCTTCATCAATCTAAATATCAAAATCAACGAAAAGGACTTAATTATAGTATTTATCAATAATTAGAGAATTTAATTAAACTTTTAAAAATTAAAAGACTTAATTAAATATTTTTAAATAATTAAAGGATCAAATTAATAATTAAACCATAAAAAATGTTTTTCAAATGTGTGCCTAATTTCATTCTAAAGTTCTTAAGTGCACTCAGGTTTATTCAATAGATAGGGAAAAAAGTTACATATATATACTTGCATATTGTATAAATAAGGATAAAATATATTTATGATATCTAATAAATACTCAAATTTTGTGTTTGCTTCTTAACAATATTTTTTTCATTTTTACTTCATGATAAAAAAAAAATTATTTTTAATCCTTAGCATTTTTTGCCCTAATAAATTAACAAATTTTATGTTTATTTCTTAGTAAATTTTTTCATTTGTTATCGGTTCCTTTAAAAAAGACTAATAACAAATGATCTTTTTAATATGGAATAAACACAAAATTTGCTATTTATCAGGAACTAAAAAGAGGTACTAAGGAGCAAATACAAAATTATTGTCTTATTAGTAACTCAATGTTTACAAAAAAATATTAAGAAAAAAATACAAAATTCAAGTATTTAGTAAGGATAGAAACATATTTTAGCCTACAAGTATTTTGTTATAAAATTACTACATATTTTCTAGGTATTGATCATTAATTTTTTATTTAATTTTATTTAACTCAGATTGATTATTTTTATTTTCAATGTATTACTTTTTATAATTTTTTATTTATAGATATAATTTTATGTATTTTGAATCAATTTAGAAAATAAAAATGCATAAGATGGAATTTACTTGATAATTCCTTATTAAATAAATTTACAATATCATTATTCAAATTTACTTGATAAATCCTTATTGTTCTAATGTTTAGTTTTGTCTCACTAAATAAAATATAAACACGTGCTCTAATATCTGTTTTTAAACAGATAATTATATATAAGTCATTTTAGAACAAAAGACGAGTGCGATCAGTACAAACACACGCATAACAGACTAATTTTTTATTAAAGAAAAGATGAAAAAAGAGCTTAAAGAAAAACTCCCTTAACCAGCTTTTCCTAGGTAGTGTTTAGCCAGTTTTTTTTTCTCCTGAGAAGCTTAGCCAAACACTTTTTATACATAAATACTTAAAAATATAAGTAACTTATATTTTGCGAAGAAAAATATATATGAAAAAAAGGAGCTTATGTAAAAGGCAACTCAAGGAACTTAAATATAGTTTAATTGTATCTTGTTTTTACCAGATGCCTACGTCAATTATAATCCCTTGCATGCATTGTCACTCTTTATAAACTCCCGTATTATATTTCCTGTGATTTCAAAAAACAAAAAAATTATGCTTTCCACCAATAAAAAATCACCCTATGTATGAGTTTTATATCCTTTATAGTTTACACTATCAATCCATGCATTATTTTCTCTTTTTATAATTAAAATTAAAAAATACGTTGGCTGGTTGCGTCTCATGCCCAACAAACAATATCATCACCTTCATTTTTTTGGTAAAATATATTTTTGATTCCTATATTTTTATTAAATCTTTATTTTAATCACTTAATTCTATAAAAAAAACATGTGTTTTTAATTCGTCCTCATAACTTGAAGCTAAAAAAGTGTATAAATTTGGAAATAAGTCCATGAATTAAAACATTTTTTTATATAAAATTCACGAACTAAATTGTATAATATAAAAAAATTAAAAGATTAAAAACAAAATCTTAAAAAGTATAAGAACCAAAAACATATATTTTACATTTCAGTTCCACATCCATGTTTGCTCAAAGGAACCAAAAACAATGGTAGTGCAGAAAAGCAACTCGAGATCATAATGGAGTCCTATGGGCTTTGGACCTACTGCAATACTTCTTCCATCAGTTCCATGCATGGTAGGCGTTTATTCAATAATAATAATATTAATAATTAATTAATTAATAATAATAATATTATTATTATTATAATCTTCCTTTTGCCAAACTTATGATGTTGCTGTCCACCACTCCTAATCACAGGATCACAACACCCTGGTCTCTTTGATTATTTTTATACATAATAGAGATTAAAGATTAATTTATTTTAAATTTTGGTAAAGTTAAAAATAATTAAAAAATAAGATTGAAAAAATAATTTGTATTTTAAAATTAATTTTTTAAAAATCATGTTATTTGAATAGTAAAGTAAAATTACTTTAAGGTATAAATATTATAAATATACTTTTACAAATTTTGTGAGACATAAAGACAATTAATTGTAAAAAAATTATTTTCTCACCTAATAATAAACCATAGTTAGCATGACTACAAAATAACTATTATAGAAGTCAATATACTTTCATATATGGCCATTTGTAATTATATGATAATGTAAAAACTCTTACATTATCAATGCTATATTTTTACTATTAATTCTATTTAATAAAAACTATTTTTTAAAAATAATTATGTTTACCATCTATAGATTTTACTTAAACAAATTTAATACTGTTAAAATTATTTGTTTTGTCAAACGTGCATTTATTTCTCTCTTTTCTTCGTGTATATTCTTCATCGGATATTAAACATGAGTACTTTTCTCAACAAAAATTTAAACTATAATTTATCTTGTCATGAAAGACTAACTCTTTTAACTGGACGCACTCCATTAGCCGTTTATTTCACGTAAACAAGTAAAAGAAGTTTTTCTTTATTTGAAAGTTACAAAATGCTATTTTGTACTAATTAATAGAACGTGACATCACTCTGGTTGATTTCTAAAAGAGTAATCCATGATTACCGACTTACCGTGCTGATTTCTGTCAAATATCCTTACTTCTTTTTATTATGCGAAATTGTTATTATTATTTAACAAATAAAATGAATATACGTAGATCCGTATCAAATTTGTCTAAAAAATTTCTCAATACACATAACAGTTCTCTGTAAAATTGGATATAACTAATTTTGAATCATTAAATAGAATTGAAATGAATGTCTGAAATTAATCTTAATCACATATTTTACATTGGAACGTAAATAATTAATTCATAATATAAAATACACATATCCCTAAGTCAATTTATGCCAACATTTGCTTTTAATTTACATTTTTGTATGAATGTAAGTCCAACTTCAAGCATATCTTGGGTTTTTTTTTTTCTTTTCTTTTTTTTTTGTTATTTGCTTTTCTACACAACTCAGTGTTAAGCTGTGATGTGGATTACATGGTTCAAAATTTTGGCCTTAAAAATTAAGAACATTGTTCAAAATTTTCTTCCCACCCTTTCCCTTTCTTCAACGTCAAAAGACAACTGTAACACGCGAGTGGTGGGGTATAATATTACATCTTTTTAAATGTTAATATAATGGTGGTCAATGGTCAAACAACCAATATAATTTCTTTTACACGTGAGGTGTTGATTACATACTCGATGAATTTTCCGTATGGAAAGCTTTTTGTTTTTTTCCCTTTGAACAAACCGGAAGAAAGGAAGATTATAGAGAAGGCTTTTTGTTTTTTGTACAGTAATATTATTATAACTTTTTCCCTACCTTATGGTAAGAATGAAAAGGAGTTAACGTCGATAATGAGAGACAGAGACAGCGATAGATGTGGTCTAAGACACTTCTTTTAATGAGGAGATCATAGCATTATCTGGCTAAGATTTCAAAGGGAGTCTTTCATGCTGTTGGTGTCCCTCCCACTATCAAAAAAGAAGATACAAGGTAACAGTAACTTGAAAGAGAACAAATCAACATGCATGCCTCATGCTGTCAAGCAAGTCAAAACCATAGTGTTGGACTTGGACCCATTAACATGCATTAAAAGACGAGTATTTCATTTGCGTTTCACATGGAATATTGTTGGTAAAGCAGATCATAAGTAGCTACAAACAATCTTTCTATTCACTTTCTTCGTTCCTAGTGGCTTACTGTTACGTGTCCAATCACAAAGGTTAGCTAGCTAGCTAGTATGATGCTTAATTCCGGTTAACTAATTTAACATCGTGGTTGACTAAACAATATCATATTAAACAATTGATATATCTTAGAGTTTTGAATAAGATTATTGATATTCGTCAGTGCTTTGTATCAGATAATTTTTTCAAGTAATAGAAAACAAAAGAAAGCCTGAAAGAACCAATGTAATGAAGAACAATTATGCTCCTCCTTTGAAATCACACCATCCACCACCGAATCTAAAGTATAATGAACTATTCTTCTTGTTTGCAAAAGGAAGACCAACAATTTAGTTTAATATATGTAATTGCGTAAAAGGACCCAGGATCGCCAGAAACATTCTTTGTATTCATATTTCTCTCTGCTATATATTTACTTAAGCCTAACCTCCTCAATATTTATTTGAACAACAAATAATCATTATCGTATTTGTTGTTATATACAGTTATTTAATCTTTTACGCATTTTTTGAACTTTCTTCTTCTTAATTATACATACATTAAAAAAAATACTCCTTTAAAATTAAAAATAATAACAAAAGATATCTCACTTTAAATTCACATAAAATATTATTTTCCTTATTAAAATATTAAAATATAATGTTTATTGTCTTTGACCTAACTAAAGCTTTTTTAATTACTTACATATTACTCTCCCGCTCTCCAATGTAAACAATAAAAATTACTTGTTTTCTTGTCTCAAATATAAACAAAAATTAACTAATTAATGGTATGCTTATTCTACTTGAAAACTTGCATTGTATATATTAAATGAGAAGTACATTTCACCATTCATTATCTCAAGAATAACAACTTTAAACATCGTTAAGACTAAATTGAATGACATCAATATTAACCATTAATATATAATTATATAATTCAGATGTATTGATTTCGTGATAACATGTAAAAATAATTGTTTTGTATGTACACACACGAAGATACATATGTAGTACAATTTAATAGTTCTAGATGCCTAAGGGAAATTATTTGTTTGTTAAACATTATTTTTAAGAGAGAGAGAGAGAGAGAGAGAGAGAGTAATGGTACTACATTGCTAGTTGTGTGTCAATAGTCAGAAACTAAAGAGGCAGCATCCAATATCCATTTACGAGCACTATAAAATTGTGATTCCAATATTCCAAAAGCATAATTGCATTGGTCTCTAGCTATTAATATTAGTACTAATATTAGGCACGGTTTGACTACAAATAGAAGGAACCATCGATTCGTGTCAGCCCGTGAGGCAGCCAAGTTTCAGATGGAGACGAGCCAGCTTTTTCATGTTCTTGCCATTTTTCTTCTCCTATCAGACCCTTTTGCTGCTGTGAATGCAAACTCTGAAGGTAAACTAAAGTATTTTCTGAAGAATCTTGTCACTATAACTATTAGTATTTTCATTCTGCTTAATTT